>JAGDQP010010734.1:0-54941 GCA_022664845.1 Lepisma saccharinum
AGGAAGGTGCACAGGCACTTTGCCTCGTGGCCTATTCCACAGTGCCGATGTACATATTTCCTGCTATCGTCCAGGGATGAGATCGATTCAGCGTGGCGAATATTAGTTCCTATTTGAGTTTTTCTTCGTGTTTTATGGAATGTGAGTTAGGTGAAGGCGAAGTAAGGGGTCGTGAATAAGGTAGGCTATAACGTGCTTAAGGTTGTCTGACTCCTTGATTACTTTACGGGAGTAACCTGAACTGTAACTATAATATGGTAGGTCAACAAGATAGTGCTTTTGTGACTAAGTTTTCTCTACGTTTTCTGCGCTTTCCTTCCAGCGCATATTTACTTTAAGGTTTTCTCCAGTATTCTTTCTGCATAGCTTTAATGAGACTCGGCTCTGAAGATGCGGAAACGGGATGGTGTTAAGTTTTAAAAATAATTTTCCTGTTAGAGGCAGCGAACTTCTACGTTGCACATGTGTTCTGACCGTGCTTGTGAAAGTGCATGCTATAGCGCTTTCATCTTTAATGCATTTTGACCTTGTCGAAGCCTACAACGTCTTTTGTTTTCCTAGTCTGTTCAGCCTTCTTCTGTTGTCAATATTTCTACGTTGTGGCACTTCTTTTCTGACTTTGTCTCACGTGTGTTTCGTATGCTAAGACTAGCTTTAAACGAAATTTATGTACGCTATTTCTGCAAAGGGAATGCAATGATTGGTATGTACATGCCTTGACTTTTCTCTGAACACAGTTATATGAACATTATATTATAGTATATGCCTTAATCTGTGGCTTTGAAAGAAATTTTCCTCCCGGGTAGGTAAACTGATATGTTATGATACGGGTCTTTTCTATTTGGTGACAGAACTCCGCTTGTACCGATAATCCTTGACCCCTTTCACCTGGAACCGGAGGTACTCTTTCATGATACATTGCCGAAACATAGTTATTTAGTGCTATGGTTCATTTGTTGAAGTTCTGATGATGTCATAAAGCTACTGTGACCCTATGGTGCACTTACTTGAAACCGAAAGGAAATATTGAATCCTGAGTTCCAATTAACATTACATAAATTAAGAAACTGGGTAATTGGTGCAGTGCATGCTGAAACAAAGTTAATATCGACAAATTACACCAATAATGACGTCAGAAGTCCAAAGTAAGTGACCACAAGTGACTCAGATCGTTATATGGTCTCGTTTTCGCAAGGTCAGAAAATATAGGTAAAGAGAAATTACGTAATTCGGTCAGTTCATTACCTAAATGCCATGAACCTATCTGCGTAAGCCTAATGACGTCATAGGACTACTGCGGCCTTATGTAGCACTTACATGAAATCAAACAGGCAGTTTTCCACTTTCAGTAACATACTCAACCACTACACCAAAGCTCAGCTTTCCACCTTCTGGACCAGAGTCTACTGGGGTATAGTGCACGTCCATGCTCTGATCTGTCGAAGTATGTAAAGTTCGGAGCAGGTATGCCCTAAGCTGTAGACTTATTTTACCCAAGGACCGAACGATAGATTTAGAGTGATATTCATCAGAAGTTAAGTAATAGGACCGAGTGATAGTGTGTAGGCAAATAGAGATATGGGAAGTTTGGTGGACGATTGTACAACGATGGGAATTTGAGGATACTCAATATGTTGTATTAAAGCCTAAAACTAACCATTCAGGAGGTTTATCAAACCTCGGTAACGTTGTGATGTAAAGTAGGCTTTGGAGAGCTTGCGTATGTATCCGCGAACAGCTGCCAATCGTATCATGAATTCATGAAAAAAAACATCATTTTCCTTAAGGGGAGGCGCTTGGCTAGAGCAACATTACGAAATTATAATAAATCAATGCTACAAAGCATATTTCTCGATCAGTAGCCTAACTAGGATTTTGCGCAACTAATCCACGAAAACTATTTAGGGACCTTCTAGTATTATCTCCCATAACATTTCAGCAAAGTTGTCCCGCACATATTGGGTAATTGCAAAATATCAACCCCTCGTGACATGTCACAGATTAGGGGAATACTAACCTCACAGCTAGTGCCGCCAGTGCCTGAATCGGTACACAAACAATGAGGAAACATCAAAGCAGCCACACACATTGAGAGCGGACGAGCTGTTAAAGTCGGTCTATCTTGTCGGTGGAATAGAGGCCGATAACAAAAACATCAATCATTGTTTACCTTTCCAAATTGATAATGGCAGTAGTGCTGCCTCAGCCTGTCGCAAAATACAGCAACTCTATGGTGAAGATACAGTTAACATTAACGCACGTCATCAGTGGTTTTGAAAAGTACGGAGACAGAAGCTGTCAAAATGAATCATGGTCTGGACGTAAATCACTCTGTTCTGAAGGGAATGCCACACCAAACACTTTGAATTAAACCATAGAGGAATTGACGTATACCGTCCATATATGTAGGACAATTCCTGGTTATAAACACAATATTCATCGTTTGGTTTAACATCAGCTGCTTACAACTCAACAGGAGGGGCGCGTCGCGACATATGTTTCCTTCTTTTCCTGGTACGAAAGTGGCCTGTTGTTAACAGCAATTTCACGGGTACCGTACCGAATATAAAGTGTGTAAGGGGTGTCGCGTTTCTGAACCGTCTTTATCGACATCAAAACCAAAATATCGTCCCCAAAAAGTAGGATCATGTGTGTGGTGGGATGGCAAAGCATAATTCACTGAGAGGTCCTGGAACCCAAATAAATCATAAATGCCACCTTCTAAGAGTCGGATTAAGGTGGGTGGTCAAACGATCACAACCTAGGCCATGCACTGGTTGAGAGGCACCGCCAAAAGTAATCTTGCTGGTACGAACGAAGGAGATAGATAAGATATACACTAATATTGAATAGCGCTGTTCCTCAAAACATTTTAATGTAGCACTGCAACTTCTACTGCAAACAGATGGACAGACTGTGAGACTGACTGTGATTGTGAGACAGTCTGTGAGCTACCAGGCAAGGCTTTGTATTCGCCAAGGACTCATCATCCACCATGATAACGCCAGGTTACATGCTGCAGTCATTACTCGTCAAGAATTTATGGACTTTGGTTTCGAAGTTTAACATTCTTCTTCTTTTACCAACTCTGAAAAAAATTACATCGAGGCAAGTTTTTCGTTTACCATTAACTCATATTTCACCTACTAAAATGTTGTTTGCACGGCTCCCTATACACATCCGCCACGCGGCATTGTAGTTGCGACATTGCTGTCAAGGTGGTCTAGCATATGAAGTGGCAAATGCGAGTTTTTGAATGGCCTATAATAATACAAAGTATGCATATAATTGAAGAGACTAAACATACTTTGCCAGGGATTCCGAAAGCAGCTTGTTAGCAGGAGGTGGAAATGGAAATTGTTTTGATTTGTAAATGATGGAGATGAAAACAATGTTGCTAAAGTGTTGTTACTTGAACACAGGATGAACCGCAAACATTATCGGTCTTTTAAAGAAAATAAGTGTGCTGATATAAGTATATGGATGGACATGCAATATTTTATAGGAATTGACATCATATACAGTTCGTAGAAAGTTTTTATGAAGCAAAATTCTTTGCTTTCAGACCCTTGGTTAAAAATAATGCTCAATACTGTTTCAAAGTAGTCTGTTCTCATATATTTATGGAAATTGAAAAATTTAATTATCCTTCCATATTAAATTTTATATGTCAATTATTAAAGCGAGCTTTAATGTACTGTTGCCTATTTTGAAATACATGGTTTATTTTCCTAAAATTTTATAATCACCTAATAATACCGATGTAAGGATGTCAGATTTTAATTCCTATTACATCTTGATAATAAATCGAGCTTTCATTAAACTTATAATTTATTACGTAGTTTATCTCGTAGTTTGCGTCACATTTTCACCTCCGCTGTACTTAATCGAAAGCGTCTAGAAAAATATTGTCATGTATTCACATACAATCTTGGAAAGCAATCCGAAAAGACTCCATAGAAATATACCTTACCTATAATTTCCAACATCCCATGAACAACCTTCATTTCTGTTCTCGTTTTAGAAACATGGAATGAAAATATATAGTTTTGGTACGTTCCAGGTTTACCATTGGCCTCTTTAGATCTGTCAATGGAGAATAAGTAAAAGTTACAGACTGACAAAAGTAAATTTCGATAAAATACTATTTCTTTGTTAATTGTGGGTTGGAATATAAAAAGTAAAACCAGAAATTAATGTATCTTATATTTTACCTGTTAATTCAATCAGTTATTTTTAAAAAATGGACTTTTCCAAGTTTCGAAAATCTGCGTTCTGCGTACAGATCATACGAAAGGTAGTGCTATGTTTTAAACACAAATTGGTCATTCCATACCACAAAATAAAGTTTTGTGTGAATTTTCAAATGACTCTTAAAGAACGGTTCTTAGACGATAGCCCTACCTTTTTAAGAAAATAATTGTAGCCATATCCCAAAGCAGTAGAAGTACGGGCGAATTTTAATTACTTAATATCTTGAGAAAGGAATGTGGTTTTATTCCCGCAAATTAGAAAATGAACAAAAATTATTTCTAATTTAACACTACGTATATCCTAATTCTTTTTGTCTACAAATTAAATATATTTGGTATATGGCTACGTTATATGGTTTGCTCATAAATTGCTCGCAAACTTCAAATAATTTATGGAATAAAATAATCGATTTTAATAATTCAGTTTCTTTCTTTTTCTTCTACAGATTGGACATGATCGGCACACATATTACCTTCTTCAAGTTTGCATTTTATGAGTTTTTAGAAGATGTAAAGTCACCACAGCTTTGCGATAATGATGGTGTTTTCTAGAGTCGTGAATGTGTATGTCATTTTTCTCACTTTCACACTTGCGTACATAGTTACCTGAAAGTAAATTGGTTACATCACCTTGTATTGCCCCAACATCTGTTGGAAGTTCTTTGCATAAGTGCCTATTGTATTCGTTGCTGTGGTTTTCTTGGCGTACGATAAGCTCAGTGTTACAGTCCACAAATTTTCTGAAACTATCAGCTTTCTTCCAATTTTTAAAGATCTTTTCTTCGTCTTCTACAAATTATGCTCGATGGGCACAAGTGTTATTTCTTTAGAATATTCGGTTTACTGGTTTTCCATCGATGTATGATGCATGACCCTGCGAGAATTATATAAGTGACCAGAGTCATCAACGTGAAAGTCGATGATTTCTAAAAGTTCCTTGCCGATGATTTCTAAAAGTTCCTTGCCGATGATGCATGTTTTAAAATGGCGGGAAAAGCTACAGTGGATTTCTAGCGGACTTTATTAATGTTGTTACTGACACATTTAATACTCCCTTCCCAGATTTCAAGTTGTTACTAATTCGTTCCTTTCTCTGTCTAAAATGTCTTACTTTACTGCACTTTTAGTTTTGTATGATGAGTAACGTTTATAATGTTTTTGCTCGTCATTTTTAAAATTTATGTATGTTATGGCCTATGAGCAATTTTCCCAGTAGCCCTTGTTCTTGAAAGTAGTATATTGGTGCAAGTAATTTAAGAAAACATAAGTTATAAAGTTAACGAATGCTAGTTAAGGCAGTAGAAATTACAATATTGGCCAGTTGCCTTTGGACAACCATGGGAATGCCGAGTTTAGAATATCACTTTCTACTTAGAGTTTGATTTTCATTATGATAAGTTTTGCAGTGGTATATTTGGGATGGAATTTTGATTGATAGTGTGTGTAATGAGTTCTTATATTACTCTACTTCACAGATGTAGTTGTATGTATATGCGCCGTTGCCTTCCTGATCCGCTGTTGTCATATTGTCCCCTTATTGCTTTTTCTCCTTCGGTATTCAATTGTTTCGAGTTTACATTAAGATTTTTGTCGTTTTGAATTTTCGACCGGAATCTTCGTCCATGCTAGTATATCTATATGGAATGCAATTTAATTATGATGATTGTAATCTACCTAAGAGCTGAGGTAAAATACAGTAAATGTAATCATATTGATAATGAGAATGATGGTGCTAAAGATATTTCATTATACTCGTTAAATGAAGGAATTAAGATTGTGTTCCACGATTTAATTTTTCCGGCACATAATTTTATTATTAAACGTAATATGTTTTCTTTAAAAACCATGTAGGCTCTGAATGGAAATGAGGTAACTTTACTTACGCCGCGTTCACGATCATCAGCAATATAAGACGTTGTGCTTCTAGTTATATTAAAGTGTATCTTCTATATTTATACCACACCCATAATTAATGTATCTCTTGCGAGATTCATAAGATCTCTGAAGATTCTTTTATGTGCTAATGTCACAATTTTAGGTATGAGAAATAGTGAGCAATGTATTCAGTTTGGATAATCAAAGATTCCCCGTTGCTTATCTGTGCCTTTTCCACTTTGCGTTCTCATATGTTATATCGACCTTTTGGTCGAATATAAATCAAAGCTGCCTTGTGTTTTCCAAACTGTGAACCTCCGTTTGGGTTCACGTCTCATCGACATCTACTCTGCCTCCAATATGTATTTTTTTGTTTCCGTTTTATCTGGAAATGTCTATGTGTGAAACCTTTGAATAGTTGCTGAGTTTCGGTCTTATGAACATATTTTTGTTTTTCAAGTATGGTGACCAATTTGCTCCTATTTTGCCTCTCCCACTCTTCTTGGCCAATGCAGTCGATATTTCGAATGTATGTTCGAGCTTCATATACTTTCGAGAGTACGTATTTCCCCTTTGTCAGAGTAGTTTCCTCAATTTGAAACATAACAAAATGGGAACACGCAGCAGAGGCGATAGCGAAATGCTTGGAAACGCTACAAGATGTTCCCACTCTTCTGGCATATACTACCGTAATATACACTACACAACATGAGTCAGTATTAAAGATTTTAATCTGCTATTGTTTGATGATCATATTATAACTTATTCAGGAATGAAAAAGTTTTTATTTTTGGATCAAATGTTTTTGGCTCCAACATTCTAAACAAACATTGCGCCTACATACAATGTGAATAACTATAGCCTGCATATTCTCGTTTGGGAAATGCAATTTGGGCAAAGCTTTTAGCGTGTACGATGCAAGCAAATTATTTAGGTTTACCTAAGTGAGATTGTTTTACTCTAAATAACCAATTAACGTCAATCGGTGTTAACATTTCTGAATTTTAGGTAACTGAAGATAAGTTTCGAATGTAATTTCACATAGAAATCAGCAAACATTAGGATATACTCGCCAAATACAGATGGTTATTTTCATGTCTGTAAAGAATACGAACAAAAAATATTCAGTTACTAATGAACGACAATAACCCAAATGAATTAACTGGACGTTTGTTCATTCCCTATTACAAGTAATATTTTTGTAGCTATAATTACTTTTCAAACAGCCCTCGTAATCACTGAACTATATATATTAATCTATAACAATCTAACTAACTTGCTAACACTATGGTTTACGTAACTAAGAATTTCATTGCCGCAGCAACAAACTTACTGAGCAAAATTATTACGATTTAATCGCGAACACCTACCTCTCGAAAATCCCTTCCAATACTGTCCTCCCAATCTCTGTCATCGAAAAGCATCCTTTCCATCCGTCGTCCAAACAATGAGGGAATATAAAGTTCGTATACCCCGTACTCAAAATTTTCTTTTCCATAAGGTTTCAGGAAAATACCTTGGTGTCAGAGGGGAACAACTTCCAACTACGACAACATCTAACGAAAAAGGGGGCATAACAGTACTCGGCATTTTTTGTGCTGATGGGCGTTTCGCCCCAACTATGATCATCTACAGCAACATACGTCTTCAGCAATCTATCAAGAATAGTGTACCTGAGCCATGGATCTATGAGTAAACAGAAACTGGTTGGATGAAAGCCCTAACATTTTTAAACTACCTTAAACACTTTAGGTCCTGGTTAGAGGCAGAAAAAGTCACACTTCTCGTCATTCTCTTTCTTGAAGGGCACAGGAATCACCTACCACTTCAGGTCAGTGAATATTGTCATGACAATGGAATTGTAGTGTATTGTCTTTTCCGAAAGCCACTCATCATCTTCAACCAGCAGACGTGGGTGTATTTACACCATTAAAGCGAGCATGGGAGAACTCTCTTCAAGACGAGAAAATCGGAACCCTCGGTGCATCAGTAACTAAGACAAATTTTGCACCTCTGTTAAAGGAAGTTTGGGATGATGCCGTTAAACCAGATATTGTGAAAAGCGCCTTTCCTTTAAGTGTGGTCCTTATCCATTAGATCCTAACGCTGTGGATTACAGCAGGTGTGTTGCAGATATCTTCAAGACCCCAGCTGGAAGACTGATAGATATTGACCAAGGAAGCCCTTCATCTTCTCAACAAGTTACCCCTACTTCTCATCAGAAGTTAAAGTTTGTGCTTGATGACCTGGAAGAATTTCTGGTGCCATTCACAAGCCGAAATTATTGCATCGGGATGAAATCGCTTCGGGGCTAGCACACTCACCTTCCTCAAGTAGTGGTGAAGATTTTTCAAATATTTTTTCAAACTTTCTGAAGCACCAAAGAAACCTCATCAGTTTAGGGTAAGAAAAACGTACGCAATATCTTCAAAGGATTACCAAGAAGAATGGAATAAAAAGAAAGGAAACAATAAAGACTAAACACGTTTCCGTCTCTCTGTGTAAAGATGGCAGTTAGAAAGATATTTATATTCCTTAGAACACTGTAATATGCATTTTCCTTGCCTCTTTTCTTTGTAGTTTATATTTTAGAATTATTTCAAGTTGTTCACAATAATACTAACATCATACAACAATTAAAGCTAACTTGCTAAGCAATCAATTGTTCTGTTCCACATTTCAAACCATGGTATTCGATATATAACATATCGTGGTCGATAATTAAAACCTCGCTGATAGATATGTAGCACAACCAGTTCGGTACATGAAGTAATACGACTGTGCCATTTAAGTGCGCCTCGAACCTCCAAATTGTACGTTTTTATTGTCAGAACAGCCTGGTTTCACTCAATAGATATTCAATCAGTGTTTTATCACTCCTACAGCGAGCTTTTTGTCGCTGATAAGGAATACTTATTAATTATTCGTGCGAAAGGCCTTATAGTGCTACTAGGCTATATCTTCATGCTATATAACCACGGACTTGGCGAATGTGGATTTAGTATCTGTACTCATTTCTTCAAGTTTTGTCCATACTAGATAATACTGACATGAAGATAACACATCTTCGAACTCTGGCCCGTATACGAACTAACGACGTTAGTACAGAGTTGACATTAATGGAGCGACATACCTATAACAGGACCTTACGACTGAACTGTTTATAGTTTAAGACGTATGAGATAGAGGTGCAACAAAAAGTAACAATTCCGAAACGTATACAAAACTATAATCACAGAGATGATTCGAATACGCGGTACTCAAACAAACAAAATATGAAAACGGAGACAATGTTACAACCAATACGATTAGTAGATATCAGATAAAAACTATTCTACCTTACCGTATTATCATTTTATAACTCCACCCAAACGCAGAGTAATGTCACACGTTCGAAATGACCTTTTCTGGTAACTGGTATGGAAGGCTGGCCCTTCTTTAACCACCGATTATTGCACGTTATGATTATAAAAATATTCACTTTTCTTCACATTTAATTGGTAAAGCGCATATAACGTAGAGTTTACAGGTGTTACTTCCAAACTTGCATTCGTCGTGGATCCTAAGCTGCGATCAATTCGTGGGGTACAGAGCATGCAATCGATGGCTTCACTGCGTTATTAACAGTGCACATGTTACGTAAGAAGCCAAGTGAAGTGTCATATGATGACGAGTTCCGCCCTTTATACTATTTTAATCATTATGTTAGACTTAGCTTACAGTGTGAAAGATCTAGGATTCCGAGTCGCGGGTCCCGTCGCGACATAATTTTCTTTTTTACTTTTTCTCTAACACCTGTGCAAATGTTATATTCAACAATATGCTTTCGACAGGTAAATTAAATGGCATTTCTTTATAGTTTTTTTGTTATTTCATTCTTATTTTTATTTTTGCATTATTTACTTAAAACATGCTAATTTACCTGGAATATGTGTGTGTTCACATAGACAAAACCACTATGAAAATAAGAATAAATAAACGGTTACATTATACACGTGGAATTATTATTATTATTATTATTGACTGGGTAATTGTAATGTAACTGATAATTTATTTTTATTTCCATACTGTTTTTGTTCTTTATGTGAACACATTTGTTCTAGGTAAATTAACAGATTTTAAATAAATGGTCTATAAAGAAAAATAAAAATCAAATAATAAAAACTATAAAACAATAAAATTCAACTTTACATGTCAAAAGTATATTCTAATATATAACATTTGCACATACGCAGCAGAAAAGTAAAAATTTAAAATACGTCGCAACGTTGGACCTCTCCTACCTTAAGCTCACCCTCTACATTTTGTTCTACCAGAACTGCTGGAAGTAACGTTTATAGTAATGCTTCTACTACTCTCCGCACGCCAAATTTCTTTCATTAATTATCATTTACACATTTCCCATTGAAGGGAAGGTTCTAGAAATTTTATATCGATAGGGTTTTTCTTAAATACCCTATCGATATACAAACTTTGGTTACGATCTGAATTTTTAAAATCTGAATATTTTAGTGTCAGTTAACTAAAGGGAAAATGTTGTTGGTTGGCAACAATGTAAAGCGTATAACATATAATGGTCTTCGAGCGCGCACTTTTAATGATCTATGCCGTTTTAAATGTTTCGATTAAACCTTTCGAACTACACCTCAACCACAATCGTAGCTCTAATAGTTGCTGAGTTATAAGTTGTCGAGGTGATCTATGCAGCTTTGAAGTCATCTTGTTGAGACTTTTCAAACCACACCTCAACGACCTTCGTAGCTCTACTAGTTTCTGAGTTGAGAGTTGTCTAGAAACTGACTGATGAGCGCCTTATATTCGTTGAAATACGGTTGCTTGCTACATAAGCCTAAAAGGAATAAACACGAATAAAGATGTTATTCATAAAGAAAAGAGATACATAGGCAAGGATTAGCCAAGTTGGATATTCGCATATCAGCCAAGTTGTCTACAGTATTGGTTAACTCATGTAATCGGGAGAATTAGCCTGTGTGTATAAAACAAATGAGCCACACCATTTTCTTCTTTCATGCGATTCGAACCGAATGCCAACGAACGCTAGTATGTGCCCAGGTGCACCACGGCAAAAAAGCTTCTCGGATTGCAATGATATTTTGCTCATGATTAGACAATGGACCAAACTGCGACGTTATCATTTCTTTTATTATAAAAATACTATCTTCAGAGATAAGTAACTGTCTATTCTTCCATTGATTTACAATGGCGATGGCAAGAACAATGTAATCACACATGAATAAATCGTTTATCATTTTAGATTTAAATTTGAACAGTTGTAAATAAAAATATTTATGTTCAGCATTTTAGTACTTTTGGGCAATATTATTATTGTTATTAGTAGCAGTAGTAGGAGGAGAAGGGGTAATAGTAGTAGTAGTAGAAACACCTGTGGCAAATCTGCTCCATGGAGGGTAACCCCCGGAATGTCCGGTTACGATAAACTAAGCCCAGCCCCCAAAATCTCCTAATGTGTGGGTCGCAGCCCGCCACGGGGAAGTTTGTATTGTTTACAGCCCCAATGACTATTGCGAACATATTCTATTCACCCTACAGTAACGGGCGGGTTAATGAGCTAGTAACGGACAAAGTATAATTTGGCATTTTAATGAAATCTCATGTGCAGAATATTAGTGTGCAACTTGTAATTTAGTAAATTTAGGAAACAAAAACGGAACATACATGTAAAATTATTAAACAAGGGCATTCAACATTAAAACTTGGGAACTAAATAATAACACAAAAAATATATAAAAGATTTAACAAATAGAACGTTTAAGTACGTTTCCAAGGGTTCAAATCTCAGTCGTAATATAAATCTAGATACATAAATTGACTATTGGAGGTTCTAACTAACAGCTCTTAGCGTTTCTTGTGGGCATTAACGCGAAACATTACGTCACCGATTATCAGATTGTGTTGTTAACGAGGCAACGAGTCAACTGTGGCAAATCTTTCCTTGCTCAGGTCTTGTGAATCTTATTCTTTGAACTTTTCTCTGTGATCCAACACGGTATGAGTCATGTTGCCAATTTTAAATTCGGTACTCTAGAAGCTACTAACGTTACTGCATAATTTCCCGAAAACGAAGAGAAATTATGAATGGGGGTCATTTGTAAAATTATGTAATGTTCGTTGGTGAATTACTTGCTTAAAACTAACAAATTCATATTAAATATCCATCAATACAAAAGTATTTTATACAGTTGTGAAGAAAATATATCATGTGTAGACGTCTTTATCAAGGATCTGAATATGATATTGAACCAAATATTAATGAGTATTTCAAGAAAATCAAAAGTTCAATGTTAATTAATGGTTTTCCATTCAAAACCATTTTTTAATCTATTTCCCAAACAAAATAATCCATCCTTTTAAATACATTTAATGTTAAATAAAAGGATTAATTAAAACAATTTAGGAGAATTAATATGGTAATAGAAGGGATGCGTCTCAGGCTTAAGCAACAATTGCTGTGAATCCTTACTCAACCATTCTGTCTGACTTTCGATAACTTTCAACACAGAAACTATTAAGACAACATAAAGCATGATGCCATGGATCTGTTCTCTTTTACTGTCTCCTGTCAAGCAATTGTTGAGATGTTATTTGAGAAGAAGTAGGTGAACAGATCGGGGCCTTCTTTGTAGCAATAAAAGATACATCTTCTATCCCGTTATCAATTTGCCAGTAGAACAGGACACATGACGAGAAAAGACAGTCCCGTTAAAAACAAGACGTCTGATCATCCTACTATGAAGACCCAAAGCGCAATGAATTATATTAAATTGTATAAATTCATGAAGAGAATACATTTACACGCACATTTTTCTTCCTCCATTGAAACTAGCAGATAATAGGTCCGCTATTTCCCTCACTCGTAAAGTAATAAAAACGGTCCTATTTACAGTTAGTTAATACTAAGAATAATATAATTTTAGAAAATTAATCACGGCGTTTTTCATTCGGAGAAAAATATTCAGGACGGACCCGAACTGAGAATCCTTTGTTTAGAGGTCCCTTTTTTAAAAAAATGTGTTTATCATAAGCGGGTTCTTGTTATTATTTATTCAACTTGTTTTTGCTTTATTATACGTGTATTATATTTGTGTGTACTTGTTCTTGCATCACTAACTACTGACAGCACAGTTAAAATAGCATCAATGTCCGAGGTGTAATTCGAACTCACGATCCTCGGGTCGCCAGACTACCACATTAGCAAGCACGGGCACCTGGATCGTCTACCTTAACCTCTACGCCAGAGAGTGCGCTGCAGTATCGTACTATTATCAGCGTTTACTAGACCAGCATTGAACGACAGTATTCACTCCGAAATTCCAAACCAATCTTGTGTCTTTCTTATCGCCTTCTCGGGGATATAATAAGTTATGCTGCATGATTATGTAATGCTTATGTTGTATCTGTAACGTTTGTTTGTTTAATGTTTTATTTGAAAAAAAATGTCTGTAATCTCAGTTGCTGGTAATACTAAAGATATACATTGTTCCATAGAGCCAAGAAATATATCCCTTCTTTCCTCGTAATATCCCCGTCAATTTCCCTATGTTGCCAAATCTCTTATTTTTGGTCTTTCTTTTCGATCATTACTTTGGGTTTCCTTTTTCTTTATAATTTCATTTTTTATTAATATTGTTGTGACAAAATTTTAGGAAATATTCGTTTTTACATACATCACATGTATAACAATTACGCGAAAGCCAGAATTCAAGAAGTAAAACATTATTTGTCAAAAACGGTCAAATAAAGATATTCGAACATTTTTTTGAGCATGAGTGTACAGAACCACTTTTAAAAATAAATGTTATTCCTTTATTTCTCCTGAAGTGGCAACATTTCCAACATGGCGGATGATGAGTTTAACGAGCGCGTCGTGCACTGAATATGAGAACGGGTTGTGTAAAGATACATAACCACACCAAATTTTACCTAACCTCTGCTAAGCTAATGCAAGGTGACTAATTATAATAATCTACGAGAAATGCAAGAAACAACTATTAAAAATAAATATCAATTTCTACAAATATATATTGAAAGAAAAAATATTGCTCGCAACGGGATTTGAATCCAAGATTTTTACTCGGCAAGCCAATGCCTTAACTACTCAGCAACGATATAAACTAGCAAACGGCGGTTGCGCCATTGGAATTACAGTGCACGTGTTACGTAAAAGGCCAATAGTTTTGCGTGCACGATAACGCCTCCCATTCTATTCTGAAAGGGGTAGTATCGTATGCTTTTACTCCCATAGATAGGTACGGAGAGTTGAATACCTTAAAAACCAGAGGAACCTCAGAGCTGAAACAGAAACCGCTGCGTAGCTTTTCATGGGTACTTTGAAGATGTAGAATCAACTTTTCTGAAGACGAATTCCTTTATTTAAAAGAATGTTGATAAATGAATAACGACTTGTATAAAATTATATTTTATGCTTATTTTCTGGTGCTAAAGGATTTGAATAAAAAGCTGTAATATTTGTAATAGTTCGATCTATGAACCGGGTGTCTGTATGCTTAAAATCACTCTTTTTTTGCTAGAGGCTTATACACGCACGGTAAAAATATGCGGTGTTAATTCTACACAATGCGACATAATCAACAAGACATAATGTTGATTCGTCACTTCTAAAAATAAACAGATACGGTTGCCGCGAGAACATGAGTTGTTCAGTTAGAAGTCGAGCGTCTCACCGACTTAGCGAAATCAACAGACACAAATAATGCCACATGCAAACGATATTTATTGAACAACATTTAAATTAAACGACTACACTACATTCAGAGAGTGTAACGGGTCAAAAATATGTTGCTGAACACACGAAAGAAACTAAGTTACTCGCACGAAATCACTTTAGTTATTTTCTATTTGTCACCTGGGGACCAGAATTCCCATTCATTAAGAATATTCCATTTACATGAAAGAAGCAATTGACCATCATTACGGCTTTCTTATCGTAAGAACATGTCGAATGTTGTGCTTATTTGCATACAAATGGAACATGTTTTAGAATTCCCATTCATTAAGAATATTCCGTTTACATGAAAGAAGCATTTGACCATCATTACGGCTTTCTTATCGTAAGAACATGACGAATGTTGTGCTTATTTGCATAAAAATGGAACATGTTTTCAAAGATTGTGGATTGTGATCCTTAATTGACAAATAGGAAATGATTGAATCATTGCATTAGTTGTGAGAGTAACTTTGTTAGGGTTTAGATTTCAGCAACATATTTTTGGTCCTCTAAACTTTTGGAATGTAGTGTTTTTTTGTTTGTTTTTTTTTGTCTGCCTATTTGGAACAGATGATAAAACGCTTAACTTTCAACACAGCTACGCATATCCAAATCTTGATACAGAAGTAACTATTTCCCTTAGTAACGAATTTTAAACCGTCTATTGTGTTAATTTAACACACAAAAGTGGAAGTCACGCTGGAACGCCGTATTGTGTTGAATAAACACGGCTATTTTACTCTGTGACCCTAGACGAAAAACGCCGGATTTCTGGCTTAAAAACCTCAGACAGGTCCTCAGGAAAAATCTAAAATTTGGCGTCCAAGTAGATTTGTATCTGCCCAACTCACAACTAAAATTATTATTATTCGCAATATTTATTTCGAACTGTTTAGCCAGTGCAAGCCATTCTACGTAAACGCAAATCTGGAATCTTCTCAGAAACCAATTTTCTTCAGCCGAATATAAGGATGCAATCAGTTTAAATGTGTAGACCTACAGAGTGTCCATATACAATAAATCGTTCGGTTGAAATAAATCACTTAATTTCTACTGGGGATAAAACATGGTCCCTCGTCGAAAAATATCGGAATTGGGGTTAAAATTTCAGATGAGTCTTAATGAAAGAAGTTGAAATTTAGTGTCATGGAAGCCTTGTTTGTGATGCACTCATCAGCAAAATTGTAATTGTATTTCTAAGTCATTTGGCCAGTATAAGCGGAATATTGTATATTTATAGAATTAGTATCCTACTTGAAAGACTACATTTTAACTTCCATGAACAATCTTTCTTTGGCCAAACAACTCGAAAATAAAAAATTGTTATTTTTACTGTGATTTGAGTCTTCCTGGAGACCAAATTGGAGACTTTTATGATGGTCCGTTGATATACATATTAGCTCGAATTCTGACATTTATTAACAAAGGGTCTTGTTTGATCCACCGCAGAAAAAAGCGGTTTGATTCAACGCCACGATGTTTCCTATACAGTTCTAAACATCACAAAGGAATTGGAGTCTTTATGTAACTCTTTTTCCAAAATATTGTGACTTTCGTAAATATACCACATTCGCATTTGCATCATATAGCAAAGAAAATGATCTTGTATTGGGCAAAACTTTTCAAAATAAACGTTCCAACTTCTGCTGTAACTTCGGGTATACAGAAGGCTTCTTTGATACTAAATTCGTGATTTTACAGAGGCTCTGATATTTAAGCAAGAAATCGTACATTTTTCCAGGGGCAATTTTAAACCCTCGGTGAAAAAACGGGCGTGGTTTAGGAACATGATTTTTGCGTCCAGAACCCCGGTTGGTAGGCCTAAATATTACAAAAACGTCAGCCTGTTATTAAAGTCATATAATACTAACAAATGTGTTTCAATTGTAATTTTTCCAATTTGAAATAGACGCCTCAGCCTAATTCTGGGATAAAGGAATTAATTTTCAGAAAAGGCGATTCCACATCTTCATAGTACACTTCAAGAACTATACAACAGCTTTTGTTTCAGCTCTCAAGCTCGTCTGGATTTTAAGATATTTAGTTTTCCGTTTATGTCTACGGGAATAAAAAAAAAACACCACCAGCCATGTTGGACATATGGTCGTCCCTTAAAAAAATTCTAAATAGCGATGCAACCAATTTGTCTAAAAGTGGATGGTTTGTCATGGTATGACCCAATTACGTATGTTCCAGCTTTTCGCATAAAGTATGAGAAGAAATGATAGTAAAAATTAAATTCTGACAATAATAACTTTGCACAGAATTTATTTTTTATCAATAAGAAAAGCTGTTTTAGCAAACTGAATTGTTATATTGCTTCTACACCTATAAAAATATGCACTGTAGATTTAATCGACACTCTCTGGAAAACAGGCTAAGTCCAAACCCTAAAAAAACAGACTTGTTCTCTTACGAAAACAACTACGGAGACGGAAATAAATATCAATCCTTACACCAGGAGTAAGTTTGTTTAAGTATGGTCACTTGGCGTGACTCTATCTGGTGGTGTTTTCATGAGACAAATCTTGGCATTATTATCTCAGCTGTAAAAGTAGCTCATGGTTAAGGTGTTTGCTTTCAAAATCAAGCGAAAGTAACCTGAGCTCGAGTTCTGTTCGGGACAAATACTTCCTTTCTAGTCAAAAAGACAATAGCAACTATTTTTCATGAAATGACTGAAGTGTAGAATTTACGGCCAAACATCCACCCTATCTCAACTATTACGTCAAACTTAGTGCGACTCTGCAACAGGTTCTCAGCAGACATAAGAAGTCGTGAACAAAACTTTCCCACGCCACTGGCGTAAATTTCCGTTCTTCTGACGTTGGCAAATGCAATTTTAACACAATATTCGTAAGTAGGGTACTAGGTCCGATGTGGTATTGTTGTTAACCTGTTGAACTTTCAGCCTGTGGATCTAGGTTCGATTCGCAGTTATGCCACGACATTTTTTAAAAATATATCTGTTTGAAAATGATGCTCTGGCTGTGAAATTCAAATGATTGAAGAATCTAGAAATTAATAAGTACGTGCATGTGGTCGTAATACATTAGTGAAATATTTTCAGGTTAATATCACTACCCATTACATTTTCCTTTCTTAGATTTTATCGTGTTTGTACCATCCTTTAATTCCCTTTCTATCTGATTTTCGGTTATGTCTGTCTGTGTGAAATCTCTACGTCTCCCTTCTTTCTCCCCGTGTGTGTCTGAACAAGACAAGTTTTGTTGAATTGTGGAATGGTGATTTCTGCATGATCTTCATATTAGCGTTTTAATTTTCTGTGCTCTAATTCCTATCTCCCACAGCTTAACGTAAATTGAAGTTTTGCCTATCTGTTTCATGGTTGGCTAAATTATGCTCAACGACTCAATCTTTCTCCCTCCAAATGGAGTAATTTCATGACATGCCATGCTTTGGCTCTTATTTGTACTGTCATGTTGGTTATCTAACTATTAGGCGGACAATGAAGCAATTACTGGAGGAAAGAGATAGTATTTCTTACAACTCCAACCTCTACTTATTATTGTACGTTACTGTACATCATTTCACAACAATAAATATTACGAAATTGACGTGTTTCAACAAGAACATTTGATGCCTTCAACTGCAGGAGGTCACGTGACTGTTTGCCGCAGTTGATGTAAGTAGGTAAATATTGCAAAACTTTGACTCAACTTCGACGATTACGCTGAACTCATATTATAAATTTACCTATTTAAACTTCTTGTTTGTAATGTGTGTAAGCAGTGCATTTTAATTACAAAATGCGGTTTGAGATACTAAAAAATACACATGCTTCTAGTAGTTCTTAGGCAATAATTTTCAGCTTCTTAATCTAAGTGACGCATGTGCTATAATAGTCTCGTGTATTATTTACTCTTTATGTAAGCACTTTAAAGGTAACTAATGGAGGTAACGCCACTGTTAGAAAACATCCTTCTATGAATTACAGTGAATTGTGCTTAGAATTAAAGCATTCCTTGCAATTTTCTTACTCGTGAGTGCATTTTCAACAATCGAGAAAGTTTCGAGTGGCCAAGCTAGGGTTCACTCATTGTTTATTAAGCAAAGTTTTCACACTTTACGAAAGAATCCACACATACCTTCCTTTTGAACTTACTATATTATATCAGCTAATGTACTTACATAAATGTACGATAAATTTTTGCGCTTGGTTGCGTGCATGACAATGGGCAAATACAATTCAGCCCTTTTCTCTTCTCCTCAAAAGTATTTATGGTGATGGTGAGTAAATCGCCTGCAACCCAATACCAGATCACAATTTAATAATATGAAGTAAAAAATTATTAATACTTTCGGCTAATGTTAAATATTTATAATTACATACATATGTATAGTGGATATATTGGTAATATATAAAACATTGTTTGCTAGCACGTAAGTCTTAATAAAATCTTAGCGTTGACAAGGTCAACAGAATTTAGGCTGTTGTGATCATGAAGGCAATATATATATATATACTAAAACAAAATGCGATGTTGGTATTTCGCAATACATTCAGCTTACTTATTGGTAATTAATACAAACCAAGATATACAGTTATTTCTTCTTCTGGAATCTGCTTTATCTATAAATTTTGTTAAACTCGTTTCGTGAAAGCAAACATTATAAAAATGGGAGTGATAAACTTTATTTTATATGAACCACTCCAGAACATATTTTGTATTATCAACTAATAATTATTGTGCGAACATAATGTCCGATTATTTTATGTGTTTAATTTAGCCCTTGCGTTAGAAATGCAGAAACAATATTTGCTTATAATTCAGGGGAAAATACAATACTGGCCTGGGTCCCTCATTAGTGTGATACTTTTTATTCCTAATTATATTGTCCTATTTATGCCCTATTTGTGCACTTGTTGTCATACTTAATTTGTTATATATATATATATATATATATATATATATATATATTGTTCTATTTGAGTTATATAGTGTACTAGTACGAATGTTCGAACGAAAATACTTGCAACATTTTCAGCACGTCACATATAAACATAGGAGGTCGTTGCTGCTCTTAGCACGCCTAGTGGAATGGCGGAACCATCCAAAGTACTCAGTGTTGCTTCTTCAGGGCCTGTAGATAGACGAGAACACAGCTGTGAACTTGTGTTGTGAACAGAGTTGCAAGAGTTTGATGAATAAATGAAATTCCCGGTAAAATATATGGATTAACACCAAAAAATACGAAAAAAAAAAACTTGAAATAACTTAAAATGAAAAAAAAATAGTTGTCCAGTAACGGTGCAAGGGCGGAGAAAGCAGAGCGTGGCCCTACACCAGGCCCCAAGGGTAGCTGGGGGGCCACCCCGCAAGATGGGTTGAAATAAAAAAGTGAAACAATGCCTCAAAATTCAAATTCATTATAGCCAATAGTAGTAGTCCGCTCTCACGGTTGTGTTCACGAAAGGGTCTCAATCTAGTCCACTTGTCCCGGGTCTCAGTTTGAATTACACCGCCACTGATGACCTGTAATTCTATATGGCAACCAGCACAATTTGTAACATCCATAATAATTCTGCTCATCTGCAAGTGTTTGTTCTCCCTCGTACAAATTACATTTAACATATTTTCCAAAAGTGATATCCTACATGACAACTGTAAATATGAAATCTGCTTTAACCAAGGGGAAATAGTATTCCACTGTGAATACTATGTACTACTGTACAATGAACTCTGCTTGTAGAATGACGCTTTTACGTCGCGTCCATGATTATATCGATTTCCGCGTCATGTTACGTGAACAACATATAAATCAACCACAACTCGAGCGTTATGGAAACAACTTTTACGCAGTTACACTATTCCACAATGAGAACGACGGCAAAGTATTTTTACGTGTACTTCGAATTAACCTCTAGAACACCAACATTTGATTTGATTGTGTTGCGAAATTCTTTGCAAACATGTTCATATTTATACAAATTAGAAATTCACTTTTCGTTAATGAGACTGAAGACATGTTTCTTGTGCCAGTTTACTGTCCGTTCAGAAAACAGTTGGAAAATTGTCCATCACGGTTTATTTGTTAAAGTTATGAATATGTTGAAAACATGTATGTGAATTTACTACTAATAATACGGGACAATAACTCATAATACAGGACATCCCATATTATACGGAATAGGTGGCAACCCTAGTTGTAAAACAATTATTGGACTGCCCTAAAGATACATTTTCGAAGTTTTAACAGCGATAATCCATTAATATTGAGGTATTTCGTGGCAGATATGCGAATGAATGTCATGAGGTTCTCCTACAAATCTTACGGTATTGTGCGGTGGCCTGTTATGCAGGAGCATTCCAACCCCGATGTCATAATATGTTTGATTCGACACTTGCCGGGTGACCTGTTCTAGATAGTGCGTGTCTGGAATTGACTCAATACCTTCTGAAATTGCACCTGCGCTGGACGGCGATGGAGTCATAAATATGCCTGGAGATTCCATTAAAGGAACGTAAATGTCCACAGGCTGTGCAGTAAGTGATTTTGGTATCTAAGGGTTCGTTAACTTACTTTATTTCCAACCTTCGTATACGTTATGTTAGGTGTTGGTCTATTATATGTGCTATTTTATTTGGTACTTGGTACCCCATTTTATGTTATATTTCATATACTATTAGTGTCTTACATTGTGCATTACTTTTCTTAATGCTGAGAGCCTTTCAGTTACTAAAACTAGGGGTGTTCGATAAGACTGAGGACCTATCGAACTTCGGGTGGGAAAATTTATCGAGTTGACATCGGTTACCCAAAACCGTTCGAATAATCGAAATTATCGAAGTTTCGGTAATCGAAAGTTCGGGTATTATCAATAGTTCAAGTATTATCGAAATTTTGAGTATTATCGAAAGTTCAAGCATTATCGAAGTTTCGGGTATTATTGAAAGTTCGAGTATTATCGAAGTTTCGGGTATTATCGAAAGTTCGGGTATTATCGAAGTCTCGGGTATTATCGAAGTCTCGGGTATTATCGAAGTCTCGGGTATTATCGAAGTCTCGGGTATTATCGAAGTCTCGGGTATTATCGAAGTCTCGGGTATTATCGAAAGTTCGAGTATTATCGAAGCTTCGGGTATTGTCGAAAGTACGAATATTATCAAAATTACAGGTAATTTTGAAAATTTGATTATTACAGAAATTTCGGGTATATTCGAAACTTCGAATATCGTTTGCCTGTGTGTGCATGTATGCGTGTGTGTTTGTGTGCCACCCACAGGGCAGAAGATAGAGCGATGCACTTTTCCACACACTTTAAGTTAGTGCCACAGAGAACAGAACCGGAACGGCAAAAGTTGTCAGTCACACCATTTCATTTCAAGATGGCGGCCAAAAGATATTGGAGGGCAACTGGAAAGTGATGAAGCATGATCGTTACCTACAGGTTATATAGGCTTATAATTTCCCGGGGCCGCTTGCCCTGGCGGCCGCCAAAGGGAAAGTTCGAAAACTGCAAAAATGGGGGTCTTCTGCGCTCTCCTGATTGCAGAGGGGCGGGAATGGCTTTGAAATAAAATACTCTAAAATATGAGCTTTCAATATAAACGTTCTAAGTCCATTTTGGCCCTACCGACTTCCCCCTTAAGAACAACCAAAAGCTCGAATTCTCAAACTTGCTCCAGAATTTGAGTACAATTTCAGCTTTCAGAAAAACCAACGCTCAGAATTTGAGCTTTCAATATAAACGCTCTAAGTCCATTTCAAAGGTAGTCCTGCCAAATTCACGCTGCACCACCAAAAGCTAGAATTCTCAAATTCGCTCCAGAATTTGAGTAAAATTTGAGCTTTCAGTAAAACTAATTCTCAGAATTTGAGCTTTCAATATAAACGCTCAATTTTGGCCACGATGGCTCAGTTGGTAGAGCGCTCACCTCTGGTGCTAGGGATCGTCGGATCGATCCCTGCTCATGCCATGTGGGCTTTGTGGTGGACAAACACCGTGTGCGTGGGTTTCTTGGGGTGCTCCGTTTCCTCCCACATGCTTCATTCAACCAATTCATCCCGTCATCATCTATACGGCCTGAGCCATAGTTGCCTAAAAGCTTTAACATAAATTCAAAATTCAATGAACGCTCTAAGTCCATTTTGGTCCTACCGACTTCCAATTACAACACAACCAAAAGTTAAAAATTCTCAAACTCGCTCCAGAATTTGAGTACAATTTGAGCTTTCAGAAAAAAACAACTATCAGAATTTGACCTTTCAATATAAACACTCGAAGTCAATTTTGGTCGTACCGACTTCCCCCTGCAGGCACAAATTCTCAAACTCGCTCAAGAATGTGAGTACAATTTGAGCTTTCAGAAAAACTTACTCCCAGAATTTGAGCTTTCAATATAAACTCTCTAAATCCAATTCACGTCGGTCAATATAAGCATATTGGATGTTGCGACATCATTCGATATCGTCCAACGACATGGCAAACAGCTTGACCGAAATCGATCAACGATATAGATCGATGTCGTAAAATCTTCTATGTCCGTACCGGCCGACGTGAAAGTGTTACTTGGGCACCTTTGAAATGGACTTAGAGCGTTTATATTGAAAGCTCAAATTCTGGAAGTTGGTTTTACTGAAAGTTAAAATTGTATTCACATTCTTGAGTGAGTTTGAGAATTTGAGTTTTGGTTGTGCTGCAGGGGGAAGTCGGTAGGGTCAAAATTGACTTAGAGCGTTTATATTGAAAGCTCAAATTCTGAGAGTTGGTTTTCGAGAAAGCTCAAATTCTGGAGCAGGCTTGAGAATTTGAGCTTCTGGCGGTCCTTCCAATTTCGCGCACCTAAAAAAGGCTGAAATATACCACTGAAACGTATGAAACGTCAGATACAAAAACGACAGTAAAAGAAAAGTGATTGGGTTTTCTGTTTCGGAAAAGAAAGAAACAATAATAGGTGTAGTATTTTTTTTTTTTTTGTAAACTTTATTTTTATATGGGTCAGTCTAGTAACTTTGGACTTCGGCCCGTCACGATTCGCCTTAAGCTGTTAAAATCCACACCCATGCCCCTGCCGGGACTCGAACCCGGGACCTTCGAACCGATGGCCTACCGCCGCAGACCGCTCGGCCACCCGGCCGGCTAATAAGTGTTGTGTGCACGACATTGATAAGATCATATTTCTTTCAACAATGGCAAATCAAAGAACTGCACGGATGGTTTTCTTTGTAAGTCCGATTGCAACGTAATACGAACAAGCTGGGAGAATTCTTGAGGAGAAATTAGTCTGTGAAATGTAATTATTAGATCTTTGCATTTATACTGAGAAGAAAACTTACGCGTGATTTGAATGGCAACGTAAAGACAATTCACATTTACATATTTTCAAAAAGAGCAAGTTTAAAAGCTTCAAAATTTTCCAGTTACCAGACAATGCTTTATTCAGAAATATATATAAATTTACTACGCAGGCCTGGTTGTACATTCCCTCAAACATTGACCAAAGCAAACTTTTAAATCTTTCGCAAGACGTACCTCAATACCACTTTTCTGCCCACAGCATTGCTGTAGTCGGTTCTGGGTTGGAATCCCAGCTCTTGTATGTTTTATCTCCCCCCCCCTACAACCCTTTTTTCTGTTTTCTGTCATATGTAAAAGTAAAGTTCTCACTTGTGCTTGGCACCATCCCATGAAAACATATAAGAGATACAGAGTTAAGTCTCCACATTTTCTTGAGCTCAGCTGTAGATAAATGCTGATGTTATCGGCATCACGCTTCGGCCGCCTCCTCCTCCTACCAGGTACCCATTGAATCTGGGGCTGGTGTGCCTCAAAGCCGCTTGGCGTCGTATGTACGAAACGATATTTTGATATAATGTAAATTCACTCTTAAAGATACTACGTCTATGTCACTTTACGGTGTTTCAATTATTCTTTACATTCGGACCATTTCCTGAAACCAAAGAAGCTCGTTTCTAAGACAGCTTGAAATAGTTTAATAAAATAATCGAAATATTAAAACGTCGCGATCAATCCAAGGAAACTTAAATGCATGAATAATTTGATAATCTCAAACCATTTCGAGTCTCAAACACTTTGAGAGCTTCCAATATTTTGAGCCTCTCGAGTCTTGAACAGTTTGACGATCCGCTCGACAAAGGACGCTGATCGGTAACATCCTTCCCTCAAATTCGAGGCTCCAGGCCGACGCGTATCCAGAAACTAATTTTGAATTGAGTCTGCATACCCGAATTTGGGGCAACACTGATGTCGTAGGGTAACGAAAAGCAACAGATACGTGACACATTAAACCAGTCCCCATTAAAATAGAACAATTCGTTCGAAAGTTATCGTCGCTTTTATACGCCTACATTCAAGTAGGAATAAATACTCGGATTCGCGATAGTTCCCGTTGGCGTAAGGCAACGAAAAACAATAGATGTCTGACGAAAGAAAAGGGGAACATTTTAAAGAAAATTTCATCAAAATCGGATAATCCGTTCGGAAGTTATCGTCGGATGTCACAGACAAACAGACAGACGGACGGACAGACAGCACGATCTATAATAGGGAGCTTCGCACCCAAAATTCTCAAGGTATATTTCAATGATACTAGAATATTACATATTACACAAAATTTCGACATTCTCAAATACTCGAAGGGTTTCGAGTGCCGGAAAATAAATGTTCTTACCCGAAGTTCGATAAGTCTTCAGCCTTATCAAAGTTCCTTCCTTGCCTCTACCTATATCAGAAGCTATCTCCATCCAGAATTAATTTAAACCCTCGAAACCAGATGCAACATTCAGCATTTCCCGTTATCTGCCTGCCCTGTTGTTGGCGCAATCGGTAAAGTGACGGTTTGTAAGCTGATTGTGTGCTGGACTCTAATCCTGTTCGGGTGATGCATGTTTTCTCTTCCTCTCAACCCTCTCTTTAATGACAAACTACTTAAGCCTTGTACATAAACATTGAACTTAGACATGTAGGGAAAACATTTCTTTCACTTCATTTCAAGGGAGGCAATATTTAAAGTGAACACCGTGCATATATGTAACTATGATGACCTCGAATGCATTGTCTTCCAAACACTCCGATAATCCCGAACTTTTCAAAATATTCAAACGACTCGATAAATGCGATGGTATTGAGATGCTTCATCATTTGCTGTTTTCAAATAATTCGAGACTCTCAAACACTTCGAGTGCCTTGAACACTTCGAGAGTCTCAAACACTTCGAGATTCGCAAATACTTCGAGAGTCCCAAACACTTCGATATTCTCGAGCACTTCGAATTTAAAAATGATATACACGTGTATTAAACTTCGTTGTTTCATATATTGGCATAAAGTATTTTTTTTGTTAATAATCATCCTTACGCCTGGCAAGCATTATTAAAGTCGAATTCATAATTATATCAGTGCTTGTTGGTCCGCAAATGTAAAATATTATACATTGCAAAATATTTGGTGAAAATTATTTGCTTTTATATGCTACGTTAGAGTCAAATGCTGAACAAGAAAGTATTTGAAACTGTTGTCTTAATCACAATAGATTATTATTAAATCACAATAGATTAAATCATTATTATAGTGTGGTCTCTGGGTGATGTTCTCCATTTCTGGTGAGTGTGTGACTTTCAAGTTACTACGAAAAATATTGCGCACAGCAGAATATCTGGTGAAAAGAATAGTTCTTTCCGTGGTGTGTTAGAGTCAAATGCTCAAAAAGAAATATATCTAACGTTCTTTCTAATCACCATAAATTTTGTGCAAGACATTAACGAGCAATATCACGCGTAACAAATTGATATTCAGAATACAGTTATCGACTATAATTATGGTATATGTCCGAGAAGTTAAAAATGCACATTGGACATATGATAGGCTAGTAGAAATATTGGGAATCACGTTCTCGATTAAATAACACACATATATTGAAAACAGTATTTGCTGTACAAAAATAGTATTTGCTTAAACAAGCATCGTATATTAAAGTTGACTTCACGCATTGAAATTTCCACAACCCACACTTACATTTTGATATAGATTTCCTCAAACTCTCTGAAAATGCGGGTCCAATAAAACTTTCTAGTGTTTCACTTAATAGGGGGAATGTTTCATGTTTGATTTTTATAAAACATAATAAGCTTTTCGGTAGTAACAGCATATTGGAAGAAAACAGGACCGACATACTGGCATGAACATGCAACTGAGTTTCAATTATAATACTTGCCAGGTCGTAAAGAAGACTATAGAAATAGGTAACTGATTTGTATCAACATAAAGATTATAAAAGAAAAAAGAAGCTTTGTGTATCTTGCTTGAAATTTTGCATTCCTACATTATGAGTTTCATAACTCATATTTAAAATGCAGTATTCTAGCATTTTTTAAAAATTCTAAAACAGAACCTCACTACGCCTTTTTTACTAAGATTTACGAAAGTATTTTATTAAACAAGCATCGTACACACAGTCCTAGCATGCTTATTTTGCAAAGAACACATTATCCAATCTTTGCACCCTTCGAGAGAGCCAAAAGTGTACAACGTCTCATTCTTATCTTTGTTTGCCGCCCCTAGCCTGCCGCTTGTAGCATGAATCTCTCAGACTCTCGTGGAACTTGTCACTCTTAAATCCTCTATCTCAAACCAAGTTTATTTTTTTACAGTTATAAACAACGAAAAGTATGCAAAACTCTACCTACACTCTCCCAATTTTGCTTTTACACCGATCAAACTGAACATCTTGACGGAACCTCTGTGGGGCTACTGCGCCCGTTGTTTACTCACGCCCCTGGATATCTTCCAAGAATTTATTGCATTAATCTGCAAAATGTTACTACAGTGGCGGTTGTCCACTACAGTATAAATGGCTATTGTTATTAGGTAATTAGCTATAAAATCAATATTACTATACAAAACACAAATGTCTTTTTTAGGTAATCAGACAATAGTACCCGGTATTACTGCAAAATAACCAATTATTGTTACTGTTCAATTTGTCCTATTACAATAGCTGCTGTAGCGAGCAGTATTTTCTCGCTACAAAATGTATTATATTTACTCAGTTTCTACCCCCATCTTAGCCTAAAAATAGTAATGTGCATCTATTATAGAGGACTTGTAACATTGCTCGATGGTGGCGCCACTGCTGAAGTCACGGATATTTTTTAAATCCGGCTTTAGAGCGACAGTGGTTATGACCGTAGAAGGAACCATTGAACATGGTTATTTCAACTTTGAAATTTGTCGGTTAAATCCATAAGGTTAAGATCCCAGAAACAGGGAAGTGTTCTTCAATTACTTGGTTTAAGTTTAATTTTGGAGATTCAATATGGAGCCAATTTAAATCAGAAGTTTGTGAAGAAAGAGGAGACTTTAACTAAAGTTGGTGAACACCGTTAACTCGAGGTCCCCGATTGAAGGAGGTTGAGTATATAATGGTTTAAAATGATTTAAATTAATCTCACCACATAAAAACAATAAACTCAAACAAAAACTAATTAATCAGGATAAGACGAGGTAAGTGAATCAATTAATAACAATTTTCTTTACCAGATTGTGGAATAAAGTTGTGCAAGGAGAAAACGTGGTCTGGAACGGTCCTGACGTTACAACGCCAACGCGGGTAAACTAAATTAACATTGCGAAGAGCTTCCTTGCATTTAAAAACGGATAGTTAAATAAAATTTCACTGATTAATAACTATAACTTGTTCAGACTGTGGTTCAGTTAGTGGCACAATACAGGTGAGGTCACTCTACATAGTTCGTCGAAGTATTGGCAATAGAAACACTCGTGATGTGAATGAATGTGAATTTGTGTTAAGAGTGTTGTCCAGAATGCTATTCAAGGGTATTTTTGTGGAATGAATGCTTGAAGTCAGGTTAGGCTAAGTTGGCGCTTGTAGTTTGTAAATATGGTGCACTTGTAAATTGAGTGAATTCTATTTGTTATAACTATTGAAAGGGCAAAGGTTTTGATAGTGATTTGTATTTTGCGTCGCTGTGTGGAATTTGTTGGACAGCAACCCGGAAAGTCAGGTTAGTTCTGACAGGGAATTTGCGAGTTTGTTCTGCGTTTGTAATGGTTTAGTACAGCCCTACTATTAATCCCAGGACATTGTGTGGTTCGTCTTTGTTCTTAGTTGATTTAGATGCTAGGTCAGAGAATTTGAGAATGTAGATTGGTTGAGTCTTTGTAAAGGGGGGTTAGGTTCACTGCGGAAGTTGAGCATCCAGAGAGTCATAAAATTGAATTGGGTTGTGAGTACGTAGTGCGTTCGTTTGGTTTGAAAGTACTTTCAGTGATTTTGTTTGAACCTGAATTGGAATGGTTGAGTTTGTGGAGCGAGCATAGCGGGTTGTCACGATAGTGGAGCAGTCACGCATGTTTGTACCAGTTATGGACCACTTGTTGGAGTCTTGAATGAAATTGTTTCAGTGCTGCTTTTGAATGTGGAATCGGGATTGAACTAAACCATTGCCTTTTTGAATATTTTGAGTATTATCTTTGAAACAAAAATATTTCCAAAGTGAGTTAGGACTTGTGAGGAAAATTATATTGAATCTTAGATTGAAAAATTGAAAGTAAAGTTTGTTTTGAATTACGGGAGACGTCGGACTTCAATACCTAAATAATTATTAAAATATTCTTGACTTGGAAGTTAAATTTGATTTTGAGGCTTGAAATTAATACTAATTGGACATAAATTGATCCCTGTTTCAAGTAAAGCTAGCATTAATAAGTCGAATTAGAGAGTCTTTTAAATAAGTGAATTATCAGGGATAAGGTTTCGGAATAAATCTCCCCACCCCTTTAAGGGACCAAAATAAATTGATTTTAATAATTCTTGGCGTTATAGAATAAATTCCCCCACCCTCTTAATTGTCTAAACGCAGTGGGAAGTGGGCTAGATTGAAATAATCTGAATTTGTTGTTTACAAATTGAACACTTTCTGTGTTTGTAAATTTCGAGTAAGTGTGTACAGGTGTTGGAAAAAGGCGTCAGAGTTTGTTAATTAAGTACATGGATTGGAGCCAGGATTTTTTTTTAAGGTAATCTGGTATTTGGCCGACATTTTCCGAGGACCATGTTGCCCTTAGGGTGTCTTGAGTTTCCGCGGCGTGTCTGTTTTTTTAACGAATTTTCGAATTCTATACTAACGAAGGCATGCTTAGGTTACAAGATAACCACTGTCGCTCTCACAAAATGTTTTCGTCAGGGGTCTGCTTTAGTTAAGGCTCTCAGATTCGTTATACTCTTATTAAGTTCTCGTTACATAGAGAAATAGGTTATGTTCCTGGCTCCAAATGGGGAAATTTAATGTTTTGAAAGTATTTGTTTTTGTTCCTCTCGTTGTTAATTGGGAATCTCAAAATTGTGGTAATTGTAAATGTTTTCAATACTAGTATATATTTATTTTGATTCTCTGGTTTCTAAAATGGAGATAGCGTTTCGAAGTCTACGGATTTGTTTAATGATTGTTAGTAAACCTTCAACGAGTCGGGTTTGATTTCAGAATGAGTCTTTCAGATTGGAAAGGTCGTGAATGGAAGTACTTGCCGAAATATGCAATAGATAGTTGCTGGGCTTGGAGACTTATCCTTGTTTTATATAGGACGGCGTTCGTTAAGGTGATATTTGTTGAAAGTCGAAATGGAAGAATTGATTGATTGTGATAAAAGTAATCAAGATACCTATCTGACATTGGACAGAACTGGTTTGGTGGATTCTTACTTTGGTGAATTAAATAGTAATGATATGGATTTGGAAGTTGGCCTAGGTGGTAGAATCGTGACCGGAGGTTTGGAAGATAGCCAAACTGGAGGAATAGTACGGTGTAAAGAGATAGTTCGATATGAAGATGAATGTAAGAAATCTGAGAGGAGTCCATATGAAAGAGGAAGGAAGATGGAAGAAGTATTAAGGGAATTTCGTAGCAGACAATTGAAACGTGGAGGAAGAAGAATGGATTGTGAAGTCCTTCATCCCGTACATCCTACTCCTGGACAAGTTAGATCCGGGAGGAGACGTTCTGAATTTTGTTCTGAAGAAGAAACAAAAGTGAAGGAGTTGGTAAGAGAAGATAAGAGTTGGAGAAGGTTTAGAGATGGCCGGAATTTTGGTGGTCAGCCTAGGAGAGAAGATGTGATGGTTTCCCGAGAGAATGGGGTTCCCAAAATGAATCAAGAAGAGTGTAAATTAGTTGCCCCTAGTGAGGTGAATAGAAGGAACTATTCTGGTCGACAAACTTCGATTGAAGCGAACAGAAATGAGTCTTTGGAAGGAAGAAGACTTAATAAAGATGGTTTCCGAGATAGAAGATTGGATTGTGATGAGGTTTCGAATTTGATGGAAGAATTAGGAATTTTTGATGATGTTCCCGTGGAAGAAATTGTGTTTGATGAAAGACTTATGGAGAAGTTTGAGTTTAATTCTGCTCTTTCCAGAATTCAAGAAATGTTGAAAGGATACCGGTTCGATGTATCGGATGGAATTGTGGTGTTTGAACTTTTGATGAAAATGGAAAGATTGATCAAGTGTGAAGGTGCTCCATTCAAATTGATTATTAGGTGTTTGCTTCAGAGAGCAAAAGGGGAATTGTAGATGGTGCTTCGGCTTTGTGCGGGAAATGAACTGACTTGGACAGAAGTGAAACGAATAGTAAGAAGAAAATTCATTTCTTCGTTCGTTGAAGGCCATTTGATCAGAACTGTGATTTACAGAAACTATTTGGTGGAGACAATGTATTGGAGCATATTGATGCAATTGTGGATTCAATTGCAGTTTTGGAAATTGAACAAGATGAAAGTCAATTAGTGAGGACTATATTGAGTGATTTGGATCCAAGGATTGTTAAGAAGTGCGTATCAGAAGGAAGACTGATTAGGATTTCGGAATTGAAAAGTAAGGTTGAACTATTTGGATTATATGTGTGCCAAAATGGAGTATGATGATTTTGATAGGAGAGGTAGAGGTTTCAGAAATCAGAACAGAAAGTTTATTGTGATGAGTGCAGAAAGGTACTATGAACAGGATAGGTTCAGTGATAAGCAAAGACAGTTGCATGAGGACAATGGAGTGAGGAAGCAGGAGAGAAACCGAAAACAGGAGAGATCAGGAGTTAAATTTGATGACCTTCCTGATTAAGCTGAATTTGGAGAGGCATGTTCGGATCGAGGAATGTTTAATAGGAGAAATGTTATTGGTTACCAGAGATGGTTTGTAAATTTTGGTGATAGGGATGTTAATAGAAATCAATGACAAGGTTTTGAAGGATAAGAAAATTTTGTTCATAAGGAAATTAGAAATAAATTTGAGAATAAACGAGACAGAGGTAGGAGAGGTTACTGAAGATTGTAGTTTTAAAGTGAGAAACATTTCTTTGAAGGAATATAATATTTTTGATATTATCTTAAATTTTGAGAACAGGTTCGGTTAAATTCTGCGAGAATTAGAACCCCCCAATCACCCTAGATCTAATTCTTTTTTTCAGATTAGCCTAATTGGTTTCTCAGGTTTTAGACGAAAAGGATTGAGTTTTTTTTAATTTTGTTGAATTTCCATGTTTGATTTTAAAGTAATCTAGTTTTATGCACCATATTTTCATCTATAGATAGCAAACTAAGCATGGAAGATTTGAATTTGACTAATGGTAATTATATTTGTATGAATAGAGAAATGAAATAAAAATCGGATATCCTTTTCTTAAAATGGTAGGAAAAAATTGTCGTTTTCTTACTACTTTCTATTTTGATGTACAAAACCAATTCCCTGAAAAGACTTATCGGAATGGTAAAATAATTTTAACCGGTTTAGATTTTAAAATTGAATTTAGTAATTGGTCACAAATTAATTAATTAATAGGAAAATTTGAAATTGTGAATGATTTAAATTTGTAGAAGCGGAGAATAAAATTGATCTCGGACGAATTGTTGTTAGTGATTAGGTGCTAGTGTTTTGATTACTCGAAGAAGTTATATATAGATGTAGTGAAGTTTAATTGTGTGCGTATTCTGTGAACGATTGTTAGTATAAATGTAGCAAAGATAAATATTGATTAATATTCTGGATTCTAATATTGATTGTTGTATATTTCAGCGTTAGGGTGGAAATTGTTAATTATAATCGATCAGGTTATGTTGTTCCAATTACTTCTTTTATTTTTATGAATGATTGTAATTTTATAGATTTTCGAAATTTGTCTTGACTTGAGTGATTGAAAGTGGCTACAATCTCAATTTGAGTTAACATTGGATTCTTAGTTTGTTGTTCCTTAAAATACATTACTTGCTTTGAATTAATTGGAGCTTTTCGAATTTGAATACTTGAATAATAATTTTGAAAATTTGAGTCAATTGTTTGGTCGAACTATTATACATATTAGCTTTTTGAACTGAATTAATTTAATTAATCAATTAATTTAAATTCAGTTTTGATTTTAAGTTTTAAAAAATAGTTTTGGCGTAAAATTTGTCTTGAATTTAGTAGCTTCATATCAAGAGAGATTGTAGCTGATTAAAATTAAATTTCATGATTGATTAATATTCAATGTATATTTATTTACTCTGTTTGTTATGATATGTTTTCTAATGACTGTTGTTCGATTGTAGGTTGTTGAATGGATGTTAATTGGAACTGATGGTTATTGGATACCGACAATTGTTATTAGTTAATTAGTGAAGTCCACAAGAGCAAGAGCAATTTAATGTGAAATTTCTTTGAATCAGAAAATGTTATAATTAATTTTCTTGTTGGCGAGGTGAGGGTAACCTTGTAGCGAGCAGTATTTTTTCACTACAAAATGTATTATATTTACTCAGTTTCTACTCCCATCTTTTCATAAAAATTGTAATGTCCATCTATTATACAGGACTTGTAATATTGCTCGATGGTGGCTCCACTGCTGAAATCACGGAGATTTTTTAAATCCGGCTTCAGAGCGGCAGTGGTTGTGACCGTAGAAGGAACCATGGAACATGGTTCTTTCAACTTTGAAATTTGTCGGTTAAATCCATAAGGTAGCGTCCTGTGATTAAGATCCCAGAAACAGGGATGTGTTCTTCAATTATTTGGTTTAAGTTTAATTTTGGAGATTCAATGTGAAGCCAATTTAAGCCAGAAGTTTGAGAAGAAAGAGGATACTTTAACTAAAGCTGGTGAACACCGTTAACTCGAGGTCCCCGATTGAAGGAGGTTGAGTATATAATGGTTTAAAATAAGTTAAATTAATCTAACCACATAAAAACAATAAACTCAAACAAAAACTAATTAATCAGGATAAGACGAGGTAAGTGAATCAATGAATAACAATTTTCTTTGCCAGATTGAGGAATAAAGTTCTGCGAGGAGAAAACGTGGTCTGGAACGGTTCTGACGTTATAACGGAACGCGGGTAAAATAAATTAACTTTGTGAAGAGCTTGCTTGCATTTAAAAACGGATAGTTAAATAAAATTTCACTGATTAATAACTATAACTTGTTCATTCTGTGGTTCAGTTAGGGGTCTATTAAGCTGCCCCCGCCCACCACACCAAATTTTATAATTAAATAGCCTATCGTTTTTGCACCGGTTTTGCACCCAAGTTTCGTGTTTTCCGCCACAACGGTTACAAAGTTATAAGCACATATATTTTTGGGGGGGCAAGATAATGGTGGCCCCTCAGTCAAAGTTTTCGAAAAAGATTGCTTATCGTTTTTCACCCAAGTTTCGCGTTTCGCACCGCAATAGTTTAAAAGTTATAAGCTCTTATTTGAGGGGGGCCAAGTTAATGGTAGCCCCCTAGAGCAAAATGTAAAAAATCAGGCTGTGACATATAGTGCAACAGATTACACTCGTTTTGTACTGTTTTGCACCCAAGTTTCGCGTTTTGCCCCACAACGGTTACAAAGTTATAAGCTCTCAAATTTGTGTGGGGCCAAGTTAATGGTAGCCCCCCTCAGTCAAATTTTTCGAAAACAGATAGCTTATCGTTTTGCACCCACCATTTGCGTTTTGCACCGTAATTAAAAAGTTATAAGCTATTTTATTTGAGGGGGCCAAGGTAATGGTAGACTCGTACAGCAAAATTTCAAAAATCAGACAGTGAGACATAGTCCTACAGATTGCACTCGTTTTGCACCGCAACGGTTAAAGCGTTATAAGCAAATATATTTTACGGGAGTAGAAAATGATAGTCCTCCAGTCAAATTTTAAAAATGGATAAATAGATAGTGTAGTGGAATCGCACTGCAGTAGTTTTGCACAACCATATTTAAATTGTTAGAAGAAGGTTATTTTTTCCGGGAGGGGGAAGTTAATTGGTGACCCGCCTCATTTTATATTTCAGTGAAAACAAATAGTTTTTAGATTTCACTTATTTTAGCTTGCTGATTAACAGTAAAATATTTTCACAGAGTAACTTATAAGTTAATTAAATTAATACAACAATAGGCGGTCTTACGAATGCGATGCGATTGATTGAAGTGGTTATTGTCGAAGACATGAAAGTAAAAATTTGGTGGCGCAGCCTAGACCTATCGCGCACTAGGATTTTTGCTTGTCGACATTTTAATTGGGAACAAGAAATACGTACGACTATATGACAGGGCGTACACTGGTAATTTTAGAATCACCGTGATACAATAATTGAAACATGGGCTATTTCGGAGGTGATGCAATTATGCTTTGTAGAAGTAGTGTATTGCGCATGTGTTTAAATCTGTCCGCGCGCACTAGCAATTGAAGTGCTCACTTCGATAGGTGGGTCTCAGAAAGAAGTAGTTACAAATAACTACACGGTAAGAAGTAATTTAGTCATTAAATATTGTGATTTGCAGCAAAAGTATGTAATCGTTTAATGTTGAATTGTTTGTATTTGAAGTCCAAAAAAGTAAACAGACAAAGTGCAGGAACGTGGAAGTGATATTTTGAAATAAGAAATTTATAATTTGTGTTCAAATATATAATTATGGAAGTGGTTTATTAAGTTCAAGAATTATTATTTTCTTTTACAACTTCCGAATTATGTGTTATGTTTGTAAAATTCTCTCTCAGAATTATCGGGAAGTAAATATTTATCGTTAGCAACATCCTAGTGCAGTGATACACAACTTCGTTTTGCGCATGTGCAACATTAAAATTTAGCACGTTCTTCTATGTTTGTGAAAATAGCAAAAGTCCAAAACCAAAAAATTAAAATAGTTTTGTAGTACTTATAATTTTTAACATGACTTTATGTTATTAGTATGGGTTGCATTATGTCTTTTCTCAGTTGAGTTCAGTTATTCATGTATAGATTAAGAAGTAGAAATAAAATCTTCTTGCGACATGATTATGGCAAACAAATGCAACATATGTGGCGGCCCGAAAAGGCAGAAGTTGCGGGTCAGATTTGGTGCGCGGGCCGTAGGTTGAGCATCACTATCCTAGTGTATTAATGTTACAGCCAATCTTTCTTGTTGCTGTATACACCTAGTCAAAAAGTTTAGTATTTTGGTGTGTTATAAAATCAACAAATTATAAAATCTATCCAACCATGCTTATCCTGAAATAATAGAAATTCTTTTTGTCTTCTCTCAAAGATGCAAAGACTCAGCCCCCGTGGTGCAGGTGGTACCGGCCTGGACTTCGGATTGGTAAAGGGTAGGCACGCGATTTCGAACTCCAAGGTTGACCATCCTCACAGGTTTTCCAGGGTTTCCTCGCTTTCACCAGGCGAATGCTGGGGATGGTACCTTAAGTAAGATCATGGCCGATATCTTCCCCATCCTCTGCCTAGTTTATCCCGCCCAGAGATAGAGATGCTAAAAGATAATAAATAAATTTTGAAATTCAAAGATGCAACTAGTTTATAAAACTGCCTATTTAAAGTCTCTCCCTTGCGATTGAATGAATCCCATTTTTTTTTTTTTTTTTTTTGTCTTTTCTACTTCATCTTAATTGAAGAGCAGCCGAACGCGATAGTCGTGTTGTCTCAGACTAAAGGCCAGTGTCTCCAAGGTTTTGGACTGGAATTTCCGCTGGATCCTGGATGTTTGTGGATTGTAGACACATCTAGTGGAATCAAGATTGGCCGAAGTCATTAGTAACTAAAATAGGCCAAACTACGAAGTTTACAAAGCTCTTTACAAACCAGAAACAACTTGCGGTAAGTTATTTGAAATCTATTTCGATGCTGAGGAACTTAAGTCTCCCAGTGAGGGATACTGGGATTTTAGGGATTTTTTTTTTTAAATCGACAGACTCTTTCTCAATTTTTTGATCAACAATGCGCACTTACCCTTACTGACTATATGGCACTGTCTAAATTGGAAATTTTGCTGTAGGGTTTACCATTAACTTGGCTGCCCCAAAATATTCAAGCTATTAACTTTTAACCATGGAGCTGCGAAACGAGCACAGACAAGTACACTATCTTGTTTCCGAAAAAAAAGTGACTCAAGAAGCGCTTCCACTAACTTGGGCCCTCAAAATAGAAGAGCTTATAACTTTTTAACTATTGCGGGGACAAACTTGAAACTCGGGTGCAAAACGGTGCAAGACGAGTGAAATATGTTGCACTGTATGTCACAGCCTGATATTTTTTTTAAATTTTGCTCTAGGGGGCTACCATTAACTTCGCCCTGCACAAATTTCAGAGCTTATAACTTTTTAGCCATTACGGTGCAAGACGCGAAACGTGTGTGCAAAACGGGTGCAAAACGATAAGCTATCTGTTGTCGAAAAATTTGACTGAGGGGGGGCTACCATTAACTTGGCCCCACACAAATTTGAGAGCTTATAACTTTGTAACCGTTGTGGTGCAAAACGCGAAACTTGGGTGAAAAACGGTTCACAACGAGTGCAATCTGTTGCACTATATGTCACAGCCTGATTTTTTACATTTTGCTCTAGGAGGCTACCATTAACTTGACCGCTTCAAATAAAAGAGCTTATAACTTTTTAACTATTGCGGTGCAAAACGAAAAGCTATCTGTTTTCGAAAAATTTAACTGAGGGGGCTACCATTAACTTGACTCCCCTAAATATATGTGCTTATCACTTTGTAACCGTTGTGGTGCAAAACGGGTGCAAAACGATAGGGTTTTTATTTCTCATATTTGGTGTGGTGGGGGGGGGGACTTAATGGACCTTTCAGTTAGTCGCCCAATACAGGTGAGGTCACTCTACGTAGTTCGTCGAAGTATTGTTATTAGAAACACTCGTGCTGTGAATGAATGTGAATTTGTGTTAAGAGTGTTGTCCAGAATGCTATTCAAGGGTATTTTTTTTGGAATGAATGCTTGAAGTCATGTTAGGTTAAGTTGGTGCTTGTACTTTGGTAAATATGGTGCGCTTGTAAATTAAGTGAATTCTGTTTGTAATAGCTATTGAAAGGGCAAAGGTTTTGATAGTAGTTTGTATTTTGCGTCGCTGTGTGGAATTTGTTGGACAGCAACCCGGAAAATCAGGTTAGTTCTGACAGGGAATTTGCGAGTTTGTTCTGCGTTTGCAATTGTTTGATACAGTCCTACTACAATCCCAGGACATTGTGTGGTTCGTCTTTGTTCTTAGTTCATTTTGGTGCTAGGTTAGAGAATTTGAGAATGTAGATTGGTTGAGTCTTTGTTAAGGCAGGTTAGGTTCACTGCGGAAGTTGAGCATCCAGAGAGTCATAAAATTGAATTGGGTTGTGAGTACGTAGTGCGTTCGTTTGGCCTCAAGGTTCTTTGAGTGATTTTGTTTGAACCTGAGGTTGAATGGTTGAGTTTGTGAAGCGAGCATAGCGGGTTGTCACGATAGTGGAGCAGTCACGCATGTTTGTACCAGTTATGGACCACTTGTTGGAGTCGTGAATGAAATTGTTTCAGTGCTGCTTTTGAATGTGGAATCGGAATTGAACTGAACCATTGCCTTTTTGAATATTTTGAGTATTAGTTAATTTTGAAACAAAAATATTTCCAAAGTGAGTTAGGACTTGTGAGGAAAATTATATTGAATCTTAGATTGAAAAATTGAAAGTAAAGTTTGTTTTGAATTACGGGAGACGTCGGACTTCAATACCTAAATAATTCTTGAAATATTCTTGACATAGAAATTAAATTTGATTTTGCGGCCTGAAATAAATAATAATTGGACATAAATTGATCTCTGTTTCAAGTAAAGCTAGCGTTGATAAGTGGAGTTATAGAGTTTATTAAATAAGTGAATTATCAGGGATAAGGTTTCGGAATACGTTCCCCCCTTTAACGGATCAAAATAAATTTATTTTGATAATTCTTGGCGTTATAGAATAAATCCCCCCTTCTCCCTTAATTGTCTAAACGTAGTGGGAAGTGGGATAGATTGAAATAATCTGATTTTGTTGTTTAGAAATTGAACACTACCTTGTTGACTGGATAATTGATTTCTGATTGTTTTTTTGTTTTTTTTTTTCGTTGATTGAAGTATGTGTGTTCAATAAATGCCGTTATGGTTTGGTCTAGTTAGGTATAATTGAAATGTTGGTTACCAAGGAAACTACTAGGATTATATTATGGATTTAAATAATTTTGGACTACTATGAAATGTTTTTGAATTTAATTATGTATTCGTGGATAAGTGTCTGTGTTTGTGGATTTCGAGTAAGTGTACAGGTGTTGGAAGAAGGCGTGAGATTTTGTTAATTAAGTACATGGATTGGAGCCAGGATTTTTTTTTAAGGTAACCTGGTATTTGGCCGACATTTTCCGAGGACCATGTTGCCCCTAGGGTGTCTTGATGTTCCGCTGCTTGTCTTTTTTTTTAACGAATTTTCGAATATTCTTCTAACGAAGGCATGCTTAGGTTGCACTGTTCAACGTTGTACTCAGTTTACCAGAAATCAAATTTACTGCACTTTAACATTGGATTCTAGGGTTATGTTAATATTATAATCCGTAAAATATTGGGAAGGCTTTTGCTCGTCTGCACATTTCTTGTAAATACAGTAGAGATTCACGATAAATAAATTTGGTAGAAGTTGTGTAACATCAAATTGGGTAACATATGACGTTCCCACACATCACCGGACGTCCGTCGGATGTCCAAAATACGTCCCGAATGTCCGAAGAGATCCGGGATATCATGGGACATCCAGGGATGTCCGCTGGACATCCGAAACAGGACGTACAAATTATATCCATCCCGGATATCCCTCGGACATCCTCTTTATGTCCTACAATGTCCAGTATTTTCCTTCCAGATATAAGTGTGAAGATAGACTCAAAGGCGAAAAGAAATAATTTTGGGAAATTGGAGAAAATATGTACTACCTTTACTGGAAGTGCTCTCTGAGCATTATGGTACAACTAATTATTTGGGAAAATCTGCTATTTAATTTTATCTAAAATACTCCTATTTTATTAAGTTGGTGTTTCATGCGCGTGAGTTTGCTTCAAATTCAGAAGGTTCCGAGTTTAAGTCAGAAACTGCATACCTTGGCTGAGATTTCCCAGTTTTCGGCAGTCCTTCCAAGTACCGTGGTGGTTCTCGATTAATGATGAAGTCACTTCCCTGTTATGCCTTATTAAAGGTCAATTTCCAGACGCTAATATAAAAATTCTGATATTTATGTGTGGACTAGAGTAATTTTGGTGTTTTATGAGTATGAAATGCTATTTTTAACTGCAGGTTTGGAAAGATATTTGACAAGGAACCTGTAAATTTCTTGCGAAACCTGAAAACAATTTGCCTATTGGGATTTTAGGAAAGTAGCTATCAGAAACGGAATCCGATCGTCATTTGTTGAAATGTTATTGGTGAATGGGAAATGCGTTTTCATTTGTTTTTGTTTATTCCAGCCGAGGGAGTAGGTTTATATATTTCGTGTAACGTTTTTATTTTAAGAAAACCTGAATAATTGCAGTGACGATATTAGTTTATAGTAAATTGCTTATATACACTTGAGTTTCATTTAACTAAATCGTGATTCGGTTAAACGAAAATTCGGTTAGGCCAGAAACATAGTGATTGACATACTGTAGTTTGGTATTGTACAACACGTTAAAAGAGCAACTTATTTTAAAATAAACAATTTTTCAAACATAGGCCTACCACTATAATGTTAAAGTACAATACAGTACAGTACACGCTACTGAATTTACAAATAACTTAAAAAAAAAAACAGTGTCTTTTCTTATTTTCGGCTTTCATTATTGACAGTAAGAGTAACCGTTGCATACTCTATTATACCGGGTGAGCGAATTAATTATAGAATGTTACCGGCAAGGCCGCTTTTAAGTTTAAGTCATACGGAATGTTGTGCCAGATAGTGCTAGAATGTTGAAACTTGCAACGTTTGTTCCTTTTCTCCTCCATACCTCACAACTTAAGGCGCTACGACGACAAACGCATTTTACTGGTATTTCTTCACTATATATGCACCCCAACACCCATATCATGAAAATCACTCTATGCATCACTTTTAATTGCTTTTCCCACTTGGAATCTTCGCAAACGATCTCTCTTACGCCGTAGTATTTATGCATTTTGAAATTCCAGACACTTCAATTACATAGGGCTACGTTAGGCTAGAAAAGTCAGATTAGATGTTTTTTTTAAACTTATGCATTTAACATTCTACACATTTGACTGACATAGGGTTTAGTGTGGTTACGTGTGCTTAGGTTAAATGAGGTGAGGTGTGCTTAGGTTAGCTCAGGTTATATTAGTTTAGGTTCTCTTAGGTTAGGTTAGTTTAGGATAGGTTTAAGTTAGGTTAATTCAGGTTATGTTCTTTAGGGTAGGTTAAGTTAGAATAGATTAGGTTAGGCTAGGTTAGTTTAGGTTAGGTTGGTTCAGGTTAGGTTAGGTTATATTATCCCTGGTACACTATACAATGCAAGTCATATTTAGTAGTCGTTCATTTTTGTAAGAATTTGTCCGATTTACGAACCTGGCCTGCAACTGAACTATCTGTAAAATATGTAAAATTACCACATTGTGATGGGTTTGCAGTATTTCCTCTCTTGCACTGCTATTCCTCAAGATATGTATTATTTATTTGTGTTTAAAACAATGAGAGTGAGTTAGACGCCCACTTATGTTTTAAGTCCACACATGCTCTGTAGGTTAAATAACGTTTAGCGTATTCCGTGTCTTTTATGATTTGTAACATTATGTTGATCACATTGCATTGAATTCCAGGGGTCGTGTGTTCCAATTCACTGTAGCTACTGTATTTATTTATCCGGTCACACTGTATTTATCCGGTGATAGAATCTATCTGAATAAGTAATAAACACCGACCGAGTAAGCGTTTTCAAAGTGGCATTGTGAATATACTTTTTTTAATGACAGGAACGCTTCCGGCGTCCGTGAAACAAGTTGGGGATATAAATTTTCATGTCATTTTTGCACTACCGTTACTCCGTTACCGGGCCTGGATGGTACATTTAAAGAAATTATGAATTCGTTGCTGTCTGATGGACATCTCTATACAGGTCCTATAAATGTACGTTGCTGACCTAAAAAGGGCATCCGTAGAATGTCGAAAAGTCGTGCTTACGGATGTCCGATGACATCCGTATTTGTCCTTTAAATGCCCATTGTTGACCTAAAAAGGACGTCCATAGAATGTCCAAAAACCTTGCGTACGGATGTCCGATGGATATCCATATTTGTCCTTCAAATGTCCGTTGCGGATCTAAAAAGGACGTCCGTAGAATGTCCTAAAGCCTTGCGAACGGATGTCCGGTGGACATCCCTACATCTCCTATAAATGTCCTTATCGTACCTAAAAGGACGTCCGTCGGATGTCTACAGGAGTTGCGTATGGATGTCCTACGGACTTCCATTGGATATCCGCGGGACCTTTTTCGGACATCCTATGGACATCCTACATGTCCGCCAAGGATATCCATGGGATGTCCGTGTGTTGTCTGGGGACGTTGGTTGTAATATCGGATGAAACGAACATGGACATCCGGACTTCCAATATGTTGATCCATCTATCTTCACAGCTCTGTAAAGATATTTACGTTCAAAATTGTATCTGATCATGGTAAAAATTATGTCAAGTATAAAATGCCAACAAGCAATAAGGGAAATTTTTCTTTCAAGAAAGTATCACTTTGAGTATTCAGTAATTTTTAACATTCTTGATATGTTTATCTGAAACAAAAGACCTCTCATTGTGAATAAACAAACAACAGTCGTAAGGTAATATGTTTCGCTTATCCTTTATGATGTACATATTGCTGTTTGGCATTTTACACGTTTGTAGCCAGAATTTTCGAAATGGGTGTCTGGTCGGTTCTTTAACTCTTTTCTTTGGATGGATTAGCCAAAATTGTCAAATGAAGGGCGTACTGACTAGAGCCGAAATTAAATATTTGGAAGTGGTTAAAGTTAAAGATATATAGTAAATATAACCAAGAATGAAGCGAAATAAATACTCAAGTTGTTCTAAACTAAATTTAGACATTATTAAAAGCGGATATTAAACACTTGCAGTGTAGCAAAATTCCCATTTCCAGAAAATTAAAGAAGTACTAAATTATTTTCGGGAGAAAGCTTTCTTTATTCTACGTGTCAACTGTGTCCCCTCTGGATGAGTGGTAACGACCGCTGACTTATTATCAAGGAGACCCTGGTATTCAGGTTGTGGTTACGAGAATTTGCAAGAAAATGCAAACACTAGGACAAAATTTTATTTTAGCAGTGTTCTAGACGGTCAACAGCAGTGCGGAGAAACACCCTAAAATTTCTTACACTGGTTGCGCCACATTTGATATTTTATATTTACAGTACTCTTTTCTTGCAAATCATCTTTTGAAACGTGTACAGATGGATTTGTTAATTGAAAGTACGCACACCAATCTACACTTGTGGTTGACAAAAGATAGGCTAATACAATTTAAAGGATTTTGTGTGATATTTTTCAATTCCTTGATAAGATGACCGAAATACAGGAAATAGTCTTCGACGGTTTCATTTGGATAATTTTATCGACTCCAAGAGCTAATTAAACGTTTAAATTTTAAACTGATTTCACTTTTGAATTTACGCATAGGCCAAGATCTCTATATGTCAAGATCGGACATATGATTAACGAGCGACAAACAAAAAGACATGTCTGAAGGCCCTTGTGCCCTACGCTCATTGCTGATATTCATGATTCAAATCAATCGATTCTACTGATGATACTTCGGATTTATTTGTGAGTCAATTTTAACTGGTCTTATTATCTGAAATTCCTATAAAAGATTCTCGCGGATTTATTTGGCAGTAAATATCCAAAGTACGTTGAGGAAATCTTGTGCTCATCTTCTAATATTTTTCCGTTAAATGCATCTGTTGATGTACAAGTTTTCTATTCTCACGGAATCGAGATGTACCAATTCTATTCTAAATCGCAATATAACAATAGTTCTTTCTTTCATTGTGCCTTTTACGTTTCTGCTTAGTATATTGGAAATCTTATCTTCATTAAATAACTATAGGAAAACACCTTTGATTCTGAACGTACTTTTTGTAAGTGAATTGACTACCTGAGATCAAGACCCTTGTTGACGCACATGCCCATTAAATCGCACAGGATGCGAAAAAGCTCAAGAGTATGTTTTGAGGTATAAAAAAGAACAGAGGCATAATGAACTGAAAGTCCACACACCAAAAATTATATAGTAGATATAACGATATTATGGTCAACTAGACCATAAAATGGGGTTATTTTGGAACAAATACTTTTCATGGTTGAATTTACAAAACTTTTATTGTTAAGCTTGTTTTGTTAAATTAACAATAATTTTATGGCAGTTATCAACAGCTTACAATACGCTAACTAACAATATTTTATTGTTGGATTTACAATAAATCGACCCCAAATTTAGTAGCCTTATTCCTGTTGGTTTCACAACAATTTGTCTTTGTATTAATAACATTTTGAAGTGATGATATTATCACTGGAAGTCAATAAGAACTTTCCCACTGAAAGACTGAAGTACGCTTCGCGGGTAGGTTTGAACTATCACACTCAACTCATAAAAATGCGAATTGTGGATGAATTCCTCTGCTACTACTTGTAACATACGACTTATACTAATATCTGCCACAATAAATATTCAAGTGGCATTCCTTACAAACTCCTTAAGCAAATTTGTTAAACATATGTCAGTATATAGAAAATGAATGCTGTGTAATTCAACATGATTGTATGAAAACAATAAACCTCTAGTGTCTAACATTTTCTTTTCTAAAAACGGTGCCATCTGTTGACCACAACCATAAATAGCACAAATACACATTTTCACAACAGTAATAGAAACATGTGTAAATTTCTTCGCTCATTTAAATATTAATGTTATTATATTAATCAGCATCTTCATCAACACAATTGTCTTCAAGAACACATCATAAAGTCAACGCTGTTGTGTTTGCAACAACGTTCACCTTTTCTGTTGTTTTGGAGATAAATATGGTCACCTAATTTTCTTTGCCATCCCGTAACAAGAAGTATGGTAAAGATGTACGCATGCGCAAAACATTAATCTTTGATTACACTTAAACCAACAATATTCATGTTTGGTAATGCTTTAACAAATCAGTATTTTAATAATATTGTTAAATATGGTAAATTTAACAATCTATTAACAATGCTGAATCAACATCTATCGTAACTGCCGACAGGTCACGCATCGTAAATATGATAATATTTTTCATTACGGCAAAGATAATTATTGAATAAATGCTTAACAATACTCGTATTGTCCCTGTGACCTATAATTTTTTAAAGTGCAGATAAACCAATTTATGGCAAAGTAATATTTTAGAAACGTTTTACATTTTATATCGCAATCTACTGAACTTCTAATAAAAGCTTTCACGGTTATTAGAGAAGCCGAATAAGCATACAGCATAAACACTTATCACGAACGGGCCAGAAGTTACCTTCCACATAAATTGTAAAGGATTGACTAAATTCTTTCTGCAACAACAAGTTTAACGCACACGTTTATAAGCACAGTACAACATCACAAATGGGATAACCCTAGTATTACCAAAGAGGGACCTCCGAGGCCAACTGTTTTTATTTTTTTTTTAACATTTTCAGTTCGGCAAAAACTCTGAAAATTTTTGATATTGTCAGGCTTCAATCTACTGTTGATACAGCGTACTTTCTTCATTTTTATTGCTTGTCCTTTTTCAATTATAATTTAAATAATGTGTTGTGGTCCTCGTAGACCTGGTAGTACTAAGGGGTTATTCACAGAATACAGTAAATGTTATATATGAAATATGTATCTAAGGAAATGTGGTATAAGGGTGTCTTCGTGCATATATTATACTGTATTAAATTGCTCTTGATCTTATTGTTTGTTTTTCTTTAACAACATGTATAAGAAATATGTCATAGTTACTAACATAAAGAAAAATTACCACGTACACAATTAATATATATATATATATATATATATATATATATATATATATATATGAGCTCCTGCGTAGCCTAGTCGGTACCGCGCTAGACTTCAGTGCGAGCGGTCCCGGGTTCGATTCCCGGTGGAGGCTCAAAAATGTCGGTGTTGACCCAGCATCGTGAGGACAATTGGCAGGCTGCTGTGAATAAAAGACAGTGGCGATCACAGCGAGAGCTTCGGCTCTCCTCTCCCAACCCGTCTGGTCATCGTGGGAGCAGTAGACCAACTCCTCCCTTCGGGGAGAGGCCTCATCCACTAGTGGATTGAATATGGCTGTGATTTATTTATTATTTATATATATATATATATATATATAGTTGGCAACAGTGTACTTAGAAGCATCGTAATAAAATAGAAGAAAACTATGTGATCTCTTAGACACCCAAAGTTCATATCAGAGAGTATAAAATAGTTTCCGTGAGAAAAAATGACATTTTCCTTGGGGAACTAATACTACCCAAAAATATCTTGGTAATGCGTTAAATGGTCAAAGTGTCTTTTGGTCTCTCTATCAAGCAAAGGTTGCATCGCTTTGAAACCGAATGACAAGTTTTTCTTCTCATTTTAGAATAATTTTTCAAACACTCAAACTTTGCTATATCTTTATCCTTCAACTCTTACCACATCGTTTTGTTTTATAAATACTGCCTACCTGGTATTACCATTACGCAAACTGCAAAATCGCACCGTTTAGTCGAGTGACATTGGAGACCACTCAACACTGCCTGTTCTCCCAAGTCATGTGTGAAATCTTTAATCAAAGAATTCCCGAACAGTGGTCCCATATTGGGGTGTTGCACTGTCTTATCCACCTTATTCAATTGGAATTACCGAGACTCCTTAACACAGGTACAATTGTGTCTTTCAACTTATGTATGTGATTTTCTTGTCAGAAACAATTGAAAGCTGCGCCAATATGAACGACAAAATTTATATGTAAATTTCGGTGCCTTTTGGGCCGCCCGATATATTGTTAGAAGACCTCCTCATTAGTAAAGCACGTGCGTATGTCTTTGTTTCCAATATTGACGTACTTTAAACACGCGCGTCTGTCCCGCAATCAGGAACTCATAAACCTAACTAGAGAGAGAGCACAGGAAAACTGTAAGTCCATTCATGTCATTTAAGATTTTTGGCAATATCGTTTCCCTCTCTTCAGCAGCCGAACAGTGGACCGAAAATGATTATTTAAACCTGGAGTGGTTAGATAATAAATTTCATGACAAAGAGCTGAAATAGGAAAGCGAGAAACTATAGATGAGAAACATATTTTTGTTGAACTTCGAACTGGACTTTCTGGCTGTTTAACAGCAATTCATAAATAACTCTCTAACATCATTTTCTATGTGAACATGTGACTAGGTCAAACTGACAGTTCCATTTAGGGAACGAGTGCAATTTACGAACCAGAAATTGGATTACACATTTTTAGTCATGAGTAAAACATTCGGTAAAGGGTCCATGTTCGTGTCCACCCGTTTGGCAACGGCCCTGGCAATTTCTTTAGTTAATATTTTAGCGCAATTAATATTTTCTTTAAACATAAAATATAAGTTAATTATTCTTTTAATCAAACATCTGAAATACCAAAGGAAATTTATTACCTTCAATCCGTTCCAAACACTGGGCTTCTTCATTTGTGCAGTTAATTTTTATTCCTAAAAAGAAATAGTTTTTGGTAAATTAAAGAAAAAACTGAGCGTCTATACACAAAAAAATAAGGCATATTTAAACATTGAGGTGTCGTTGGAAAGCAAGTTAAAAGGTGTAAGGATAATCTAGGTTAATTGTTTTATTCGCCAATAGTAGGTCTCAAATAAGGAACTACTTGAGTTACGAATGAGATTGACGTGTTGTTTAAAGGTATGTACGCAGCGAGTTCAAATACTCAAGAATGTCCAACTGGGATGAGTGGATCTCGAAATATAGAGTAGTTTTCTCATAGTAGTTTCAATGCCAGGAACTATTTCTGCAACGAGGGTGATTGAGATTGTTTCATATTATTTGAAATGTAGCGCCGAGGCATCTCAGCTGCATCCATTTTTGTATGAACGTAATTGTGTCTCCTATTTTTAGCGTGGATGATAAAAGCAAGTAATAATGATTCAGTATCAATAATATGAAACAAGAGGTTAATATTTCAATTCTTCTTTTATTTACAGTGAGAAACTACCAGGAAAAGAAAAAAAATCATAAGCGTGTTTGATTCTATGATTTCATTGCTATTTCTTTTATATTATTTTAAAATCAACGCTATTGCCGATTTTAACCAAAAGGATATAATACAATCTTAAATTTTATTATCCTTGGATTACTCATCAAACTTATTACTTACTAAAATTCACTTTTTGTTTACATACATTCAAAAAATGACACAGGCGAGAGTGAGTCTGACTGCGAATCGGGTGGCCCGCGTTCAAATCCAATCCTACAATGTCCCCATGCACTGAAGCATACTCAAGCTCTTATCAAATTGAGTCCCACAGTGTCCTTGTCATTCCTGGTAGGGGTGTTCATTATTGAGATTTTCATACCCATTTTGGTATTTTTTGGTTACCGACACTTATCGATATATCGACATATCGATCGATGCCAAAATATCGATATACCGAAGGATATCATATTACACATTAAAAACTAAATAATATCAAAATACCGAGAAACAATGATTTTCAACGATATGAAAGTACTCACGGACTTATGTACTACCGACTGGGTATGGACCTCCACCCCGATATTCCTTTTAATATCGTAATGGGATAGCAACTGTGTCAGTAGGTGAGTGTGACATAAACATAAGAAGGTGTTTATATCAACACAAACAAAAGTCGACAGTAAACTCTGGTGGTGAAATAAAGAAATAATAAGTCCCACCTCCAGAGGAAGAAGAAGAACACCTTATAAAAAGGACCGACAAGAAGAGTCTTGATCACCATCAAGTGATCACTTCTCCCTTCTAAATCCTGAGACCTAGTACGGGTCTACACCTAGAAGCAACTACCACAATACCTGAGACCTGGTACGGGGTCTATCAAGAATCAAACACATAAGGAAAAGTGATCCGCTTAGTAAATAGCAACAAAAAAACACGAGTTCGAAATAAACTAAACTGTACTTCAAATCGGGCTAGTGGAAACTTATATTGTATCATACTTATATTGGAAACTTTCATAATGAAAGGTGTTGGATAAAACAAACCAAAACGTGTTCTATTCACATTGATTACTACACGATCCCGCTCTACCTGTATTTATATGACCCACTAAAGGATCATAACGATATGCAAATAACTCTATATTTTTAGACGTAATTACCTATATTTAGGGTACTTTCCACACCCAGACCGACTCTGGAGTTTGCCCCACCAATTCCATTGACTCCCTCCGAAATTATTTTTTAGATATGTATCTGGATGTACGGAATGGTACCGAACGATATCGAAATACCAAAAATTGAAAATAGATAGCAACAGAGAATAACAAATCAAATGTGACTGCAGGAAAAATAAAATGAATTTTATGGGCGGATATCCGGAAATCTGACACTCGGATCCGTATCCGATGATCTGAAACTCAGATTCGGGTCCAAAGATACGAAACTCGGATCTTCATGGTTTCGGCTATCCGGTCCAATGGATTTATGTGAGTTCGATCGCAGATTCAAGACCCAGTATTGGGACCTGTTTATTATGATGCCGAGCTGCCGTACATCATTGGTAGAGCGTTGGCGTAGCATTCGGATGGTCGTGGGTTCGATCCTAGCGGTCGATCATTATCACTAAAGTATTTTTAGGTTTTCCTCAGTCACACCATGCAAATACCGGGATGGCACCTTCACATTTCCGATTCTGGCCGACAAATTTCCGACTCCTATCCCGGCCTGTGCTTTAGAACCTAAAAGCCATAAATTGAATTCAATTCGTTATTATGATGCATCTGAAACTGCGATGCTGGGATGCTAAATTATTCTAGAGCCTGGCGAACACCTTCCTCATCCTCTGCCAAGCTCATCCCAGCCTGAGCCGAAAATGACAGAAATATATAAATAAAGATAGTTTAATGCAATGTATCTGACACTCGAAAAAAAAATTGTAAAGAAATATTTATTTATTTCATAGTTATTGTTTTCTTGTCCAAAGTTAGTTGATAGGAACATTTTTAGCGTCCTTCATTTTTTATAAAATGCATTTTTTGTTTCTGAAAAAGAAATTAATCTTGGAAAGGAGTTCCATATTTTTAACATCTTGTATGCTTCTAAGAGAATGGAGAGAACATATATTTGTTCTTCAATTTTAATAACGTAATGTTTATTGTGAAGTGACTTATAACCACAGCAGAAGGACAAAGAGTAGTCACGGTTGGTTAAGTGGAGAGTGGAATTAGAAGATGCAAGAATTTGCTGTCGATAATTTTTCTTCCTTTTGTTGCTTTTATGTATGTATTAGTGAATATTATATGACTGGTTTCAAAAGCACTACTCGTGCAATCCATGTATAACTCAGCAATGTTTATCTCTGTCTATGATCTTGCTTCCTCTCTCACCCTCACAACACTCTAAAAGGAAGACTTAAACAAACCAAAATAAGACCTAATGTTTGGTAGCCGAATAAAGTCCCCCAAAATACGTACGAATTAGGAAAGACTACGATGATGTATCCTTGCCCCAGATATCCGAGATCGGAGGCTTTGAGAAATTGTGTTCTGGCATCGCACCGGCTGAAACACACCGCTGAATCGTTCACTGCATAAAAGGGACCGCTGTGGCTCAGAGGTAGAGCGTTCAGTTCTCATGCATTGGGTCCCCGCCTCGTGCAGTGCGGGTATTGTTGCCACGAGACGAGACGAGCCAGAGAAATGGCTATCGAAAACAAGACGGGACAGAGCTCTCGTAATGCAAAGTGCACATCTTTTCGAAAGAAGGCATTCTCTAGATAAGATATTTTCGAGACGAGACAGCCTAAATCTCGTCTCACCAACAACACTACATGTGCGTTTTGTTGTGAACAAATAACATGTGCATGTGTTCTCACGGTATGGTCCCGTTGTTATATTTTCTTATTCTTCATTCGTCAATTTTGCTATCATCATTCAACTGGTCTGAGCCAAAGTTGCGTAAATGATATAAAATAAATCCGAATTCAACGCTTATAAATAAACACTAATGCTCGATTGCAAAGACGTAGATTGAATGGCTTTAGATTAAACTGGTGCATTTCAAATTAAAGTTTAAACCAAACCCAATCGTACTTTAGACCGAGTCTAAACTCCGCCTTTGCAATGGGTATTAAATTTTCAGGTATGTTGAACGTATTATTTTGGCTCTTTAATTAACACTAGAATGATTGTGGTTATAGCACAGTATGTCAAGTGTTGGATGGGATACTGCTTGACACCCAGCCTGACACTGTGACCCGATTTAGATCTCGTCACCCAGAGGATGAAGTGGAGCATTTGATTACATCCTTGTGTTTAAGGGGTCACCGAGACCGTATTTGTTACCTCCAGAGCACGAAAGATACGCTACTGGAGCTTATTAAGTTCGAGACCCGGCCTGATGCGGTGACCCGAAATAGATCTCGTCATCCGGAGGACGAAGTAAAGTATTTGATTATATCCTTGTGTTTAAGGGGTGACCGGGACTGTATGTGTTACTTCCAGAGCACGAAAGATACGATATTGAAACGCACTAAGTTCTCGGACCGGGTCAGTCGGGTCAAGTTTTAAACCCGATCGCTAACTGCCGGGTCAGGCCGGGTCACCAAAACTGATCTGATTTCAGCTCTGCCATGCTACTTTCTCTATGCTAATTATTAGTATTTTTTGTTTTTAGAATTTCGAAGAAATTTGGTATTTCAATATTGATACTGTTCGCCATTTCGGTATATCGACATTTAGGTATTTCGGTATATCGACATTTCGTTATATTGGGTATATCGATATGGGTGATACCGAATTATTGGTATACGAAAATACCTATAACAATTTCTTTATATCGATATTTTTGATGGATCTATTACCTGGGCAATTTCGGAAATAAAATCAACCAAGCCTGGGACAACCATCCCGCCTCACCTTGTGCCGTTAGTCGAGAATATTTGGAGCGCTACATCCACATCGCCCATGCGTCGTTCACGGCGCATGCGCACTGCGCAGGGTATACCATTACATTTTTACGTTTCATATAATAAATAGCTTTGTCATTGGATTTTCATCAAAGGAAAATTTCATCAAATTTGTTGAAATATAACTTACAATTTCTAGTAAGTGCTTATGAATTGACCGAAAGCGCAATTGAAACGATGTGGAGGCTACAGCAGACGGCAGCTACAGCAGACCTATCATAACCCCAACATTTCTTTTTTTTTTAAGAAAGTATTTAAAACGTTTAAGCACATTTTTGCAGTCTACAAAACGCCTTTAAAACGAAAGAAACACAAAAATACGTTTCAAACATTGAAACAAAACAGTTTTCTTTAAACTTTGGAATATAGCGGTTCTCTAGAACAGAGGACAAAATTTTTAACCAGACTTAAGGGGACCACGGTTATATTCGTGGAGTTTTGGAAGTCTCGGTTCAAGTAAAATGTACCGAACGTCCGTAGCTGTTGATAGTCGCAGTCAGAAAGTCCTGGGTTCGATTCAGGAACAGAACATCCTGAAAGGTTTTGCCAAGGATTTTCTGTCACATCATGCGAATTCCGGGATGGTACCTTAGGCCTTGGCCGACTCCTTCCTGCGTCTTTCTCCCTACTTCCCGGCCTCAGCCATTCATGTCTAAATGACAGATTCTAATTCAAATATACAAAACACTATTACAGGAAGAAATTCGCTATAATAGATGGACGAACAATAATTATGTTCCTCTTTGAAAACAGCACGTAGTTAGGGCGCTGTAGGTGCCCAACATTACAGTGTCTAAATTCCCAAATTAGTTATGAATTTTTTTAACAATCTGTGTATTAGTGATATTTACAAAGTAGACTATGTGTATTGATCTTTCCAAATGATATGGATCGTAATTTATGCTTTGTAGAAAGAGAGGCACTAACGAAACCTTTATTATTTATTCCTGCACTGTTAAAGAAGGGAATTTTCATTTTTAAAAATGGAGCATGTTTTAAAAATGACATATTTCAAAAGGCGTCTAATAACCGAAACTGTTTTCACATATTTATCCTTGCACAATACACTATTCTTAATGGTTTCTTGTCTCCACGACAGAAAAAAGAAATATTTTTACAGATTTGAAAGTAGTGGTACGTACCACACTTTTTCGAGTCGTAAGGTTGGGTTGGATACATTGTGAATAGCTATTTTATTTCTGGGCGGCCGAAAAGTTATTCTACGTCCTGTGTTATTCATTACAGTTATCATGGACGGATTAGAAGAAAAAATCATGTTCAGGTATCCTACTATAATCTTCAGTGAATATATATACCACACCGTATGACGGTTCAGTAGCTAATTGTAATTGTAAATGTCAAGATTAGAACATCTCAGTTAGAGACATACTGTTCCATACTATATATACAGTATATATACAGTAATAAAATATGTATACCAATGACCGATATAACATTCGATTTCGGCAGACACACTTTCTAAATAAATATTTAGTAGTGTTCGCTTGTTTACGAATATTACTCACATATTACCCTTTTTTTAGAAGTGTTTATGTTGTTGTAAATAAATGTATAATAAAATGTTTAGGTATAAGATTTAAGGCACAAACCAAAAAATTAAGTAATAATATTTGATTTTGTATTTAACTAAGTATGTGTGATTTTTTAACGAACATTAACTCCACGTTATTAAAAAAAAACGTCGTAACCTCTGGCATTGTTAGTTGCATCTGCCTAAACAACATATGGTTTTAACAGGTACAAAGTTTAAATTACAAAACTATATTTTTTTTAAACCGTATTTTAAGTGACGTTGGAGGGGCACGTTTGTAATGTAAAAAATGCAATATTAAATATTGCTTAGGGTTTCAAAGCAAAGTAACATTGTAATCAAAGTACAACTTGATCAGCAAATCAAATATCGTTGATGAAGGGGTACGAAGATAAAAACAGAACAGCAAGTGTAAAGGTTAGTTATAGTATGATTGGCTTAGAAGAGCTTAGCCTCATTTTGAGGAAAACTGTAATTGATTGATTGTTGTAGAACTCAGAGTATTTTTTTAAAATAAATAGGACTTTAACTTAACACCAAGGAGAGAAGTGTGACAGATGAGAAGCATAAAAAATGTGAGAAGTGGTAGTGGATGCAACAGCCTGCACTATTTGTTCTAAAACTTTAATAATTCATTTTCAACGTCAGTATTGTTATCTTTTGTCTACAAAACTTTGGCTTTAAAGCTCTATACCTTAAGATTCAGTATTGCACGTGACGATGGTTAGCTTTGGACTTTAATATTTGCACGCTTACATTTTTATACAAAAAAAAAATGCTATTTTCTGTAAACTAAAATAGGCTAAGGAAATACTTGAGTTATTGCCCTAATAACTTATGTTATTTAGTGTATAAAAGTTGTCCATTACACAGTTGAATCTAGGCGTTTTCATTGGCATGTGTTCTCTCCAAATCCTAAACGTAACTAATACAAATAATGGTATCTAAAATCTAACCATTGATTCTACCAGGAGCTGACGTCTTAATTTTTATAAACAAAT
>JAGDQP010010735.1:0-10625 GCA_022664845.1 Lepisma saccharinum
TTCGTGTTACGGTCCCGTCTGGTCTCCTAACTGCAATTATTTGCTTTCCCCCTATCATGAGCTGCTGTTTGGCTTTCTTCAGGCTCTTGTTCTCCTCGATTGTATTTCTAACGAGATTTTCGTTATATCTTCGTACATCCTCTCTTATTTTCTTTCTTACGGTTTTATTTAGTTCTATGTATTCAATCCTTTTTATGTAATTTTTCTCCTCTTTCATTTCCCTTCTTTTCTTCATCAAGAGTTTAGTTTCTTCTGAGATTTTGCTCTCTCTTTCCTTTTTGGTGCCTGCTATGTCCTTGGCTGTCTCTCTTAATGTCTCGGTAAGTATTTTATTTCTGCTATTGATGTCTTCTTGATCCTCTAACTCCTCCAATTCGCGAAATCTGTTGCTTAGTTCTATCTCGAATGTCTCTCTGTTTTTCCCTAGATTTTCCAGATCTAAAAGTGGCGGTTTTCTTCTGATAAGGTTCTTTCTCTGAAGTCTAGTATTTAGTTTCAGCTTACATCTCACCACCCTATGATCACTCGAGACTTTGAAACTGTTCAGAACAGACACGTCTTGCAGAATTACCCTGTTATTCGAGAGAACATAGTCTATTTCGTGTTTGGTCCCATTTGGGCCTTTCCATGTCCACTTCCTCTGGGGCGGTTTCTTGAAAAATGTATATGAAATAAACAGTCTGTTGGCTTCTGAGAATTCCACTAACTTCTCTCCTCTCTTGTTTCTTTTGCCAAATCCAAAATATCCCACTCTCGTATCACTGCTCTGCTTGGCTCCTAGTTTCGCATTGAAGTCTCTCATTACAATTTTGTAATGCGATTTCCTACTATCCAAAATCTTCTGGATCTCCTCGTATAGGTCTTCGATTTGCTCCTCCGGATGTTAGGTTGTTGATTCATACACTTGTATAATTTCTATACTGTATCTCATGCTTATTTGTTACTACCCGTGCGATTATATCTGAAATTCCTTCAATTTCTGTGATCCGTGACTTCAGGTCCTTATTAATTATGAAGCCAACGCCTGTCGGTTTTCCATTTTCTGTTCCTTTAAAGTAGAACGTGTGCCCCGACGGTAGTTCCAACTGTTCTTCATTCTTCCTCCACACTTCTGATAGTCCTATAATATCCCAATTAATCCTCTTGAGTTCATTCTGCAATTCTTCTAATTTGTCCTCTCTTGCAATTGACTGACAGTTGAGAGTCGTCACATATAGATCCGTTCGAGTTGTCGTGTCGGTGTCCTGGCAGTCTACAGTCCAAACCCGGGCATTTTGACCCTCTGACTTCCGGCAGGACTGACCGCTACCGTTGCCAGCTGCATTCCGTCCTCCGGGCAATAAGGCCTTCGAGGCTGTTTCCTTACTTGTACCATCATGTGTAAAGAAAGGAGGGGTGCTGACATTTGACTCACCACGCTGTCAGCTAGTGCGGGTTGGTGAGTAGCCCATCCATGTTCGTTCGCCAATCAGTTGCTTGGGTAGTAACAGGCCCCACGACGTGAACGTATGGATTGGACATTAGGCGTCTACCCCGGTCGGTTCCCTTAAGCCTTAGCAAGAGGAATTAAGGGGTCTCATCCCAGTTAGTGGTTGGGGCGACAGTCCCGGTTTGCCGGCCATATATATACTACACTACGGAATAAATATTGATCGTCCCTGAATGTTAATAGAAAACTTCAAAACATCTCCATGATACAGCATGCTATCACATATAATATTGTGGTAATTTGTGCCTTAATTTACTGGTAGATAATATATTGGAAGTTTACGTCGTTATAACTTATAAAAATTCGGGATCTTAACCTACGGTTAGGCTGAGCTGGGATCTTACTAAACTTTGAAAAGTACTTCCAAAGACTGGCACCTGACAACATATTAAATTGGAGTTGGCGCCCTTCTAAACTCATGGCATCTTGTTTAATTTGGACAATAAATATTTCCAAAATCCCGGCAAGCCTCTCACTATCTTTTATTGGTGAGCGCCTAATAAATGTTGGCTTTTCCGGGATCGCTAACTTACTATATAACTAAATTACTCGACTGATACAAACTTAAACTAACTGTGATAACTATCTGCTTACATACTAATTTATGAAATAAAATGTTGAGATCGTTTTATTGTTTGAAATAAACTTTCGAACTCCTGTGCCTACGCCATCTTATATTGCTCGTTTCCTGCTGAAGTTTTACTTAATTTGTTCGAGCTTTTCACCTCCACAGTTGCCTTGTAGAGCTACGTAATTTTCGGTGCATAACCTTGGTACCATTACGAATGAAGTGTGTTGTTAATATATTATGTTAAGTCATCTTTCTAAACCTACAAACCAAGATTGGAATCGATAAGGGAACAATAAATAAAAGTCAAGTTTTCTAAGTTAGCCAAAAATCGACGTCCCAGGAACTTTAGTTACTGACAATTCGCCATTCTATCTATCTAAATTCTATAAGTTAAAGTTACTAGTCATTAATGTGCAAAATCCAAATGTGAGATAAACAATGGCAAATACGAGACTCCTTGAACCAATAAAAAAGTATTGCAACTTACAAAATGGCCGTCCAGATTTCCAAACACATTTCAAAATTTCCCTAAGTTCTGTCTATCCGTGTGGAGCCCATAACTAGTGCTGCCGACTATGAGCATTTCTAATTATATGTTCCCGGTGTCACGTCTATCAATCGAGCTCTGGAACCCAAGTTGGTTCCCTCAACGTAAACTTCTTCCTCTTGGTAAATTTCCAAATCATTCACCTTTCGAACACATCGTCTCGGTTGTTTACGTTATCTTCTTGCATCAGCAATAGATGGCACGAAGCGAGCGATACGCGTGTCAAGGTGCTTGCCTAATGTTGATCATACGATTGACAACCTTCGTGTACTTTAAGAATTTCATATTCGCAACTAAACTAATATTTTACATATTTTCATGACGTCTAGTTTACTTCCTATAAGAATACATTGACTTTGTCTTTATATTTCCCGATACTGAAATGCAATATGAAATAACTTGAGCACTGAATAATGAAATGATTGCTGATAAAATAATATAAAATAAAGATTTGTCTCAAAATGGCCTTATAGTCCCGTTTCAATACCTTAGATATGTTTACTTTATAATGTAGTTGCAAATTTAGCTTAGCAATTCATGACTATGATAATAAACACACATTTTACAGAGATGTCATAATCTTTTATTTTTGAACACTGGTCTAAATACTGGTTACCCTTTAAAGTTACCTAAAATATAATTAAGAAGAAATTTTAACGGTACAAAATAATGTTCAAGAGTGATAATAAATGTATATTTACAACAGTCAGAAATAGTCCTCCTTTTCTGCACCAGCGCATTTGTTACGTGATCACCTCGAACACATGATACACATAACCCATAGGTGTGTTCAGAGAATATCCTGTCACAGTATACACAATTCGTATCTTTACCATCTGCCTTTTCTTCTGTCTTTAAGTAACTATCTTCACACAAAGATCTAGATCAGAAAACATCATCCTGGATTCTTCTGAATCTGATTCTTGTCTTGTGAATTCTAAAGTTCCTTGCTTTCTTTTCCGTTCAAGTATATTCCAGTTTTTCAATTGTTCAGCTCTTTGCTCAACTTAACTAAAAGAAAATGTTTTCTTGCATTTACTAGATTCCTTCTTTTCCAAGGAAGCCATAATTGTTATAACAGTAGCACTTCATTATTTTCTACATCGATTGCTGATCTTTTTCTTTATGACAGGAAATACTGAAATATGAAAAGGACTTACTAGGTTTGAAATTCCAAATACTGTGTTCCAAGAGAAGAAAACTCTTAAAATGAAGATATAGGCACGCAAGGTAGCACGTATTTAGACCATTCGTAGGGGATGCTTCGTGACGCAACAGAAGTCAATACGCAATATTCTTTATTCTTTGTTTTATACTGACTAAGAGTACTGTCTCTGCGGAATTCAACTTACCTTATAAAACATATGAAACTTATAGTACTTATGAAGACAATACCGTAGGAACTTTCAAAAACAGGACACGTGGTGGACGCTCTTATAAAAGGCTATGTTCCAGTAGAAAAAGCTAAATCAAGTAAGTTTCCGATGTCGTACAGTCAGGAAAGAAAGATTGCTCTCAAGAACAAGAAGCGTGCATGGTCGCTCTGGAAACAGTATCCCAATAATGAAACTCATAATGTTTTCATTCAACAACGCAAATTATGTAAAGCTCTCCTCCGTAGAGATTATAATAATTATATTGAATCAGTTTCATCACAAGCTGTAGCCAATCCTAAATGGTTTTGGTCTCTTATAAACAGCAGGTGACAAAACTCAGGTCTGCCATCTCTAGTTTCATACAATGAACGTACTTCTTCATTCAATGACAGCGCTGATTTATTTAATGACTGCTTCTATGACAATTTTAATGCTTGTTCAGATCCTCTATTTATTTCAGATGTAAAGTCTAAAATTCCCCATTGCCTAGCAGAGATAAACACAGCCTCTACGGAAGTGTATCGCCTTTTATCCTCTCTAAAAACCTCCAGGGCCTCTGGACCTAGCAAAATAAATTCCATAAATTCCAAAATAAATTTCTCCTCTAACAGAGGAATGAAATTTGGTATGAAGATGTTCCATCACTTGTAGGTCCCGATAATATAAGAAAACGTAAAAAAGTCGCCATCTTAATCCAAAATGGCCACCTAAAAACGCATTTTCCAAACCACTGAAATTAGAGAAAAGAAATTTGATATGAAGGTGTTCCATCACGAGTAGGCTACAATAAATAGGGCAAACTCCCCTAGGGGGCGCAGCCCCCGGGGGTAAGGGAGCAGATCTGCACCATGGAATTACAGTTCCCCGGAGAGTCTGGTTACGGTAAAGGAGACGCAGCCCGCCACGGGGAAGCGAGTATTCGTTACAGTCCCGATTACTTTTGCCAACATATTTTATTCACCCCGCATTAATGGGCGCGCAAATCAGCAAAACTCCCCTATGTAGCGCATCCCCACTGTGGGGAGTAGGGGGCCCAGCCCCTCGGAGGGTATGGTGGCAGATCTGCACCATGGGGGCGCAGCCCCCGAGAGTCTGTTTACGATAAAGGGGGGCGCAGCCCGCCACAGGGAAGCGAATATTGGTGACAGGCCCGATGACAGTTGCCAAAATATTTTGTTCACCCCGCATTAACGGGCAGGCAAATCAGCTAGTTTTGGAATAAAATTTAAAAAACGAATAACGTATGAGGTAATTGTTTACGTAGCCTGTCTTTCCTTGAAAACGGTGTAACGTAACAGAACATAGTTCAGAACTTCGGAAAATCTACCTTACGTTGCGGTATCATGAAATGGAGTCTCTCTAAATTCAGCACATTTCGTATAGCACCTTTATACTGCAGCGATTCTCAAAGGGTGTGCCGCGAAAATCCGCAAGAATCATATGATTAAAATGGAAAATATGAGCATATACAAACAAGACTTATGTATTAAATATTTTACTGATGTAATTATTAACCTTAGTCCTTAGAGTAGTATAAAAGAGTAATTCAAATAACAGTAGTAAAATGGTCGAGCGGTCTGCGGCGGTAGGCTATCGACTCAACGGTCCCGGGTTCGAGTCCCGGCAGGGGCATGGGTGTGGATTTTAACACTTAACAGCTAAAAGGCAAATCGTGACGGGCCGAAGTCTAAAGTTACTAAAACTGGCCCATATAAAAATAAAGTTTACGAAAGTTAACAGTAGTAAAAAACGAGCGTAGTCAATAATTGCAGCATTTTTGCAGTTAAGTGGGAAACACATGCTTGTTTATTTTTGTATAGTTGTTCAATACGAGAAGGAATCGCAGCACAAACACACCCGTAATTCTTGGTCCACAGGAAGGATTCACTTTCGTTTCACGTATTTTATGTTGGCCAAGGCGGAGAAGCTTTCTTCGCACAGTAAGTTGTTCAAAACCAGAGTAGTTTAGATAGAACACATATTCTGATAACACTGACAAGGTACATTCGCGAACTGCCCGATAGATATTTGTGTAATATTAAACAAAATGGAAAGTTCTGCTGGGCCCATTGTGTATTATACTAATTTTAGCAGACCATAGCGGTATTTACGTAACTATGAGTCTTCATAAATAAGAAATTATATCGTAACGGCTTATACGTTTGGAGACATTCAAACAAATAATCATCATTAATAAAGATACAATTTAAATTATGACACCACTGTTACAAAGAACTTACCCAGTTGCCTTGCATTATATATATATATATATATATATATATATACAACAACAAAAAAAAAAACCCGAATTACAGGTGGCACTTCGCACAAGGTCCATTTGCGAAGTGCCTGACGGATATTGGTACAATACTGAGAAAGAAGGTACAATATTGTCCTGTTGCACATAGTAGATCTATTTTTGATATTATGTTAAGAGTTATACATCGGTTCTGTTTCAGTAACTTCCTCGGAAGGCATTTGCAGTAGTTCTTTATCCTTCACGATTTCAGTGATGGTGGCGTATTCAAGTTCCTTGATCAAACTAAAAATACTGCTTGCAATCTCTCTTTCTCCATCATGTACTTCACGTGTTGAAGACGGTACTTCATTCTAAAGCCTCTAAACCTATTTTTGTCAATTTTCATTGTAGAAAATACACATATACACGAGCACAATCCAATCCCACACAAACACTAACTACACATCACTGACGTACGATCATAAAAGTCATTTTGGAGTCAAGCATCCTTCTACCGCACTAACATAACAACAACTTTCTGCTACGGACGGGCTACCTCTTACGGCTTGTCTGTTTCGAGAAAGTCTGCAGGACGATTTAAGAAGTGCGTACGGGCAGCTATAGGACCTTGACCGAGTAACACATGCCAAGTTTCCTTTTTTTGATATTGCAAGGAAATTTAAAGGTGAAAACAACTAATTGGAAGAAAAATTAAATATGGATATGTTCCTTGTAACAGTGATGTCATAGTTCAAATTATTTCTCTTGAGTGATGTTTATTTGAGTGAATCCACCAAAAGTTTCAAATTCAATATTCAAAATTTTAGAAAAAAAAAATTAAAGTTTTTATCTTACCGACTATGAATACTGTAACCTGACAAATAAGGCTCTGATAATGGTTATGATCAAATTATGCATTTTCTATTTTTTACAAAAATTTTTTTCCACCCCATGCATAGCTTTTTGTCAATTCCGTCCCAACCAAATAATATTTTTTTAACCATGATAAATATTAGTTTTACTGTGTAATGATATTTTTTAACATTTTGTACATTGATAACCTTCATTTATAGTATTTTATGAAGAATGTATATTTATAAATAATTATGAAAATTATTGGAAAATTGGCTGAACACATAACTTTTCACCAAACAGCTATTATTATTTTTTTAAATTTCTTAATATCCTTCTTTTATAAATAAAAACAATTGAAAGTGTGTAATAAAACAGTGTTGGCAGAACATTACTAGGTAGATTAATGCTTCTAAACTTGTGTATTGTACTCTTTTTATACCAAAATTTAACCTGGGACGGAAATGACCGAAATAGGACGGAATTGACTTACACAGGAAGGAACTGAATATTATGGGACGGAATTGAACTTGTGTAGGCTGTTAAAAATATATGTATTAAAAAGAAATGAATATGAAAGTACAATAATAATAGTGTAATTGTGAACCTTTGACAAAAAGTATAATACAGTTATTTCTTTATAGATAATAGCGTATGACACTACACAAAATGTTTTCAAACATGAGTCCATTCCTGATACGTAGAAAAAAACCGTTTGCAAACGGGCACTGGGGGATTTATTGATCGAATTACTTCTTCTTTTGTGTACCAGATTTCATCAGGTTTAGCAGGCCACTTTCAATTTTTCTTTGATTTTTCCATTACTGAAACCAAATAACTGCCCGGCCTTATGTCAGTAACCTGGGTAAAGTGTCCCTTCATAATTTACGACAAAGTTGTTAATTTCAAAGGATTAATTTCAGTCCATCGCTAACTGTCTTTTCTGTTCATCACTTAATTTCTTACTTTTTACTTTAGCCATATTACATCTGTAGTCTGAGACCTATAAAAGAACGCAAATGTTGTATTAACCGTATAAACATGCTCTTAAAACGATACTAACTTAATGTTAAATTCCTTATTACATTGACATTAAATGATTGCTATTGTTCCAAACACATAACATATACTCTTTAGGCGCTGTTTTTGTCAACAGTCATAATTCAGTATTATTTATTGGGTAGTATTATTTATTTCCCTCATATTAATGCAATACACTTGAAAACCAATAAAAATTAACTAGTCTGCACAAAACAAACTTTCCAACAAGATAAGTCAATTCCCCACATTACTGAAATAGTCAAATCAGACACTAAAATGTTCATGGGACGGAACTGACCAAAAAACCAGGGACAGACTTTAAACAATTGTTACTTCTTATAAAATTAATATTTTGAGATTTTATACCTTTTGGTGTCATATTTTATTATTTATTACCTCACTGTAATTTTTTTAAGGATTAATTTCAATGAAAATTAATATAAATCATCTGTTTGTTCAGGTCAACTCATCATTAGGACAAGGGACGGAATTGATATTTTGATGGTTTAAAATTTTTTCAGGGAAAAAACATGAATTTTTGAAATTAAAACAAACCGTTCTTCTTAAAGTACCAATTCTGTACTATACAACACAATTTTCTTTTCAAGTATATACTAATTTTTGCATGTGAAAATCCTAAGGGACACTGATTTGAAATTTTTGGTGGATTCACTCATTTATGTTTGAATGTGTCCGAGCGTAACACCCATTACAATGGAATCCCTGATTTGTGAAGAATCAACAATATGCAAATTTCCGCTATGGGCCACTAAAATTAGTAGAACCCAGCAGAACTTTGCATTTCGTTCAATATTAAACAAATATCTGTCAGGCACTTGCGTTGTGGGAATTATGTTTTGCCAAAATCCATAATTGAAGTAGTGTTGTTTCCACAAAGGATGGGTCATGATAAGGGGCAGTTTCTGCCTAGCAATGGATTGTTATGAAAGTTGAGACCTGTAATCTACACGATATTCCGCGTCAAAATTCGTTTAGATTATGTTGAGATCATTTCCGGTTGTCCCTGTAGAGCGTCCGGAAGTTACCCCTTACTCCAACCTTCGAAAAGTCGAGGTGGGTGCGTGTTAAACGGATTTGCGTGGAAAGCGCCAACATGACGGGAAAAGTCGTAATAATGTTTTGTTCCGCTGATAAAAGCGCACAAAATAACCAAATAGCAAGACCACAGGTGTATTTGGTACATTATGAGAGCAATTTGTTTAGGAAAAAGCGTGTTCGGTGAACCTGTATTTCGCCATCAATATTCGTTTTCGGAGTTGTAGTAAGAATAGAGCGGACACTCAGAACAACACCAAAAATATGCCAAACTGTAGTCTATCTACTTGAACATACTACAAACTCATATTGTTCTGGAAATCCGCTATATATAAAAAAAACTTTTCACTTTATTTCGCATGTATGATATGAATTATCAGTGAAGTAAAAAAAAGCAATTGTGCAAACAATAAACTATCAAATGAAAATATTGCAAGAGCTAGAATTGCATCTCCATGAGAACCATATCGCCGGTTTGTTAATCCCTTTTGCTCGTGCTGTGTGGGAGTGGGGAGACATTCTTTGTGATAAGCGCACAACGTGGTATTGTAAACACCGCAAAACAGGGTACGTTCGACAACTGGGAAGTTGCTGTTGTTTAGAATATTGTGGTGTGAAAATGTGACGTCAGGTGTGCCCGAATATATACAGCGGGATGTGGAAAGAAAGAATTCTTGTGCCTTCGCTGTTACAAGGATATGCCAAAGAAACCCAAAACGACCAAAACTGCTAAGCAATATACAACGTCCGACCAGACTGCAACCTCGGCCCACAAGAAGTCATCACTCAGTACCACAACTCCAAACGAGTACAAACCATCAAGCCAACCCTCAACTTCAACCCATGATCAACCATCAGATCTATCCTCAACACCGATCAGAGACAGACCAGCAGAAGGTCACGGTAGACAGTCCACCAAACGACGTTTCATAAAAGGCACGGATCAGGATGCACAGTTTGTTCCAGGAGCAAAACAGAAGTGTGTAAATAGCCTAAAAACGATAACACTTCCCCTGAGGAGGACCCCTGCTGCTCGCAACAAGTGTATTATCTGCCCAAACAGTTCCCAGTTGAGGCAAAAGAGCAGAAATATATTAAGTTTAATGTAATAGTGCCAGACGGCTCCAGGTGCTGCGCAAATCATCTCGATGGGCAGAACGTGAAGCCAAACGTGACGGATCTAAATGAGACACACGACGAATCCAACTTCAACCGAATTGAATTTGTGCAGCTGCTGACAGCGTTGAGGGAGTACGCGCTTGCAAATAGGAATTTGAATTTCGACACGACAATGACCGATGCCGACTGTTACAATCTGACAGGCTTAAAGTCTGCCCAGTTCAATGCGCTGTTTGTTTACGTCAGAGACGAAATACGCAATACCCAGATAGGCGAAAACGGCGCTACGACTGTTCTTGGTTAAACTGAGAACAGGACTGTCCGGAGTCATTGGA
>JAGDQP010010735.1:11273-29831 GCA_022664845.1 Lepisma saccharinum
TCACTGCAGCTACTGGCAGACCTCGGATTCCATAGTCAAATGCCGTGCTTCCTTCCAAAAACGCAGAAGCAACATACAACAATCGAAGCCAACCAGTCTCGTATGGTAACAAAAATCAAATGGGTTGTCGAATCTGCCAATTCCAGAATGAAGAGATGGAAGGCCCTGGAACACATTATGCCTAATGCCCAGATTCCATTTATTGGGGACTATGTGCACATTGTTTGTGCGCTTTGCAATACATTTCGGCCTCCACTCATACTTGACAGCTCCCACGACGAGTACATTGCACGAAGGATGCGATCTCTTCTTCACAAAGAAAACGAACTCCAAACAACGGTATACGAGAAAGGTTGGGACCGCGAGAGCAGCAAAATGAGATGGGCTCCGATGGATGCGGCAGATCTCCCGAACTTTCCTTTATTGTCCGAAGAGATGCTGCGTGTACTAACTCTCGCCGTATACCAGCTCAAAGAATGAAAAACTATACTGGGGAGCATGTGAACACTGGAGGCGCCTATGAATTATTTCTTAATTCGCAAGAGGATGATGTCATTCGTGTTAAAATCCAGTCTCGCCACACGGGTTCCCGCACCTACACTCTCTGGATAAAATACGATCTTGTTGATATCCTGGGATGGTACTGCCAGTGCAAGGCCGGTGCCAGGGTGATAAGCTGCTGTGCTCACGTAGCTTCGGTCTTGTGGTACCTTGGATTTCGCAGCCACGACCCAACTGCATTCCATGGCTCTGCATCGTATGAGGATTACGTCGAAGATGCCCAGAGTAAGGTGGATGATGACAGGACTGACGATGAAGAAAACGATTAAGCTTTCTTCAGGACGATATTTAACCCCGATATCTGCACATCTTTTCATTTAATAGTTGATTGTTTGCACAATTGAACTTTTTGCATCACTGTGGATTCATATCATACATGCGAAATAAAGTGAAAAGTTTTTTTATATACAGTGGATTTCCAGAATATGAGTTTGTAGTATGTTCAAGTAGACATATCAGACTACAGTTTGGCATATTTTTGGTGTTGTTCTGAGTGTCCGCTCTATTCTTACTACAACTCCGAAAACGAATATTGATGGCGAAATACAGGTTCACCGAACACGCTTTTTCCTAAACAAATTGCTCTCATAATGTACCAAATACACCTGTGGTCTTGCTATTTGGTTATTTTGTGCGCTTTTATCAGCGGAACAAAACATTATTACGACTTTTCCCATCATGTTAGCACTTTCCACGCAAATCCGTTTAACACGCACCCACCTCGACTTTTCGAAGGTTGGAGTAAGGGGTAACTTCCGGACGCTCTACAGGGACAACCGGAAATGATCTCAACATAATCTAAACGAATTTTGACGCGGAATATCGTGTAGATTACAGGTCTCAACTTTCATAATAATCCATTGCTAGGCAGAAATTGCCCCTTATCATGACCCATCCTTTCAGCATCAAAGTTCGACTGCCCTGAAGTTCAGCCAACGCTTCTGCCTCTTCTAATGGTAGATATTTTGTGTCTTCATTAGGGAAGGGATTGTTGACTCAGTCGTATTCGTTTAGACTGATGGAAGGGAAACATTGTTGCAATGCCCCCAGAACCGAAAATGTTCTAAACTAAAACTGTAATCAATCATCGAATAAATATCAGATGTGGGAGGGAACATTTCAATATCTTTCTTTTTAACTTTAAACTTCAAATTTTAATTTTTCTTAAGCTTATCATGAAGTGAAGATATTTTCCTTCCTCTGCATACTACATTAAGATGCCCAAAGATTTTCGGAGCTTGAGTTTTTGTATTATGAGGCATTCGGCAATAACTAGATAGATGTAAATACCTAGGTACATTCGCTATTATCTACCGTTTATAATTAAATTTGAATTTGATCTGTGGCCTTCACGCATCTCAGGCTCAGGCAGTTTTACAGACTAAGGATATAGTATAAGATCAAAGTGTATCCTACTGAATAGAGTACACGAAACCCACAGTCTTATAAATACATTTGTATTTAAATTATTCCAAAGCGGGTCACTGCAAAACCATGCGCGTGACACAAGAAGACTCTGCGTCATGCTCTGCGTGTGTAGTGGCAGGTTAAAGAAACTAAATTTTGGAAATATGATAAAATGCCCCTGTGCAGGAATTCTCACGGAATAAGGAACTGAGGTTTGTGGAACAAATCAAATTCCCGGAGTGTCCGGGTCAATCCCGAACGGTAGTAACCCTAAATGTAACGGAGAATCCCAAATAGCACATTATGAAATGCATGCAGTGAAAAGCATAAAAACATACACCAAGTATTTGAAAATAGAATAGCAGAAGGTATAAGAACTTGAATTGGTAAGAAAGCAAACGCCCCTCCTTTCTCCCCCTACCGACGACCTTGGTCACCACACTTCAGTTCCGAACTTCTAGTAATTATGAAACAACAGTAATATATATATATATATATATATATATAAAATAAAAACATTGAAGAGGATATGATAGTGAGAAAAGAATGATGCTAACCATTTACTACAACTGGTTAGAAGGAAACCTAGCAGTGCAGTGGGAAGAACAAGCTAACTCTCCATTTCCAAATAAAATGGAATGCCAATCAGTACGAATAACGTAAGATAATCGGACGATTCAGTGTTACCAGCTGTTGTTATTAAAATAGTACAAATTTGGTGAAAAATTATTAAAGTTTTCGTTTAATATACATTCTGTAACAATTCTTATGAGTTTGAAACACTGGAAAGCCAATGAGACATTCATAGTAATAATAGAAATCATTTTTAATGATTTATTACTATAATTTCTTTTATTTTAAATATTTAATTATTATTAACAAGCATTGTCTTAACATATCGCGTATATATAATGATGCTGTTTCAGTGTACGAAATACACATTTCGCTTGAAATAGAAAGTCTTATGGGCAATTATTCAGTGTAATTATTAAAATAAATATATTTCTCTTACAATCATAGTGTAAAATAACAATTCTATCTTCGACCACTCTCGACAACTGAAAAGCACGTTCATATACGAATCACAGTGGCGTCACCCCTCAGCGTTCACAGGATCACGTGAACTGCCAACTATTTTTGAATTTTTTTTTATTATTATTATTATATTTTCGTCTCAGATTATGTTTCTTATCGAGAGATTAAAAACATACCAATTTAAATTGTTACATTGAGGCATAGGTATACACTTCCTTTATCAAGTTAAGGGGACTATCCAATTCGTTCCGCGTGCACATATCTGCTGTGCACGCGTTGCCCCATATACGCTTAAGTGGCGTTAGACCTAACTTATAACATTGTGTATATGGGAACTCGACGTGAACAATCCGAATGTGAACGAAGACAGCAGTGACCACTGTTGCTAACTCTCCTTGACTGCTCCAACCATTTTCGTGTTTAAATTGTAATTAAATACTCTGGCAGAAGCAAGGACAAACTTTCATTACATACCAGAATCTCAAAACACACAATAAATCATTTATGGACAAACATAAACGCTTGAATAACATAATGTTGCATCTCTATTTACATAACGTTGTTTGAGTTCCAGTGTCAGTTATAAACGAAGATCTAATGAACAGTATCGTGCAGTTTGCAACATTGCGTAAACACTGGTTTCTAGTGTATCGTGCGAGAGATTGAAGGGATTCTCGGAACTGGTTGGTTCGTTTGGCCATTCAAGATTTATCAATAGAAAAAAAATACAACATGTATTTTCAAAGCATTCCAGTAGACCAGTACATAATAAGTTCGCAGACTTCTGCGCTTAACTAACTTGAAGTAAATTAGTGCAATGAGACTACTTGACCAACCCCCTCATACCTAAAAGCACCAAAACACAAGATGTGAAGAGAGAAAATATTGTAATTTTCGGATTTTGTGAGATATTTTGTAATATTGTGTGGTAAAGAGGGAGATTGATGTAATTTCTATTCACCAATCACAGTCCTTAGATACCCTCCAAGGAAGAGAGAAAATATTGTCTGCTTTTGTGAGTTATTTTGTAATATGAAACCGAATTAAGTGAGCGTTTTTAATTTTCATGTTTAAACCAGAAGAATGGACTTCATATACAAAGAAAACCAAGAAGGATATATGCAATTTCTTATTTTTGATTTTTTGTGTATTTACTGTGAAGTGCGACAGTTTGGCCGTTAATTTTCTTATTGTCTTATTCTCGTGGAAAATTGCTCTAAGATACATTCGCCGCTGCACTGTCGACCTTTCGTACCTGGGTATCTCAAAATACATATTTTTATGTTTGGAGTTTCCTCTTTTTTAATTAGCTGAATACGGAGTGTGAATGAGTTATGGAAAACTATAGTTCTATTCTGTACTTAACACATTGAGAAATCAAGCTATCGAACGACGTGTTTGTTCTCGTACTTTCCTCGTTGCTTATAGGAGCAGGGACTCTACATGAAATTTCGGTTTTGAGGGGGTTTAAACTAAAAATTGGGAGAGTGTAGCTGGAGTTTTAAAGGTTTCAATCGATTTTTACCGTAATAATTTGTAGTTAGGTGCGTTCGAGATTTTGGTAGGGTGACACCCCCACCAGGGGGTGGGAAGGTTCTGGCGGAATCACTGGTTGTGAACTACCATATTTCAAGCCCGAGAGACGCCACTGACGAATCAATACATTCTTCTCTCATCTCCCCTTTAGAGAAAAAGTGAAAAGAAAGTCCTCTCGTCTCTTCTCCCTTCCCCTCGCCCCTTTCCCCTCTATAGTAGATACATACCTACTTTTTACATTACATTACTTCTTATGAGAGATAGAAAAAAACAACACTTTCCCCCATGTTCTCACGGTACACCGCTTCATTTCGGCACGTGTGGGCACGCGACTTCACTCACATATGAATATCTTGCTCTCCCACCACTTGCTTTTGCAGATCCTGTCTTATCGATCAATAGTTATAGATATTCCCACAATAATAGGAAGGATATTATGATGAGAAAGAGACAGAGATATATTTACTCACAGATATACATGAAGTTACGTATATAAGACACAATTAACGTTATTGTCGGAGTTCTGACGATTTTTATAGCTACATTTGAGTCAGTGTATATGAGATAAAGAGACGTTTACAGGGGAATAAGACAGCTACAAATTACGAGTATATTCAAAGTTTTCCAGTGTTTAAAGTAAATATTCAGAAATAAAGCTGTTTATAATATTGAGTTGATGTATCATTTTATAATATTTTTAGTTTAAAAAATCACATAATAGCAACGATTGTTCTTCTTTCAAAGAGCGTAAGCGATCGATTCCGACTTCAGATCCCAATCACAGCACGTTGTTTATGCTTAGTTGTACTCAATACCACATAAATAGCGTGTAGACGGCACTTTGTAGGAACGGCTTGAGTTCGGACCTAGATTAGAGCCGTTTTCTTATGCTTAGCTACACTTATTAATATGAATGTATATTATGATTTACTGTCGTCAGAGCCTAGTCACTAGTCCGTCGGAGCGACTTGGGTTCAAACCTTTTCAGCGCAGTATAGCTATACTTATACTTAATAGTGAAAAGCAGCCTAGTCGACACAACATTGGACCAAGTCGGGTTCAAACCTGGCTACTCTTGCTTAGAGAACTGAGGGCTATTTGGTAGCGCATCAGATCGGCCCAAATTTATATCCCGGCCAGATCCAAAGACGCGTAGCCAGACAGTCCGTCGAAGCAGAGGCTCGGGTTCAAACCTGGTTACGGTCGTAACGCTTTAACTGTACTCATTACGAAAGAGACGCCTAGTCGCTACAACAGCGGAGTGACGGGTTCAAATCTGGATCAAAGGGGAACTTTACTCCTGGTGTTCGTATATCTATTAGTCTATACTGTACTTAATAAGGGAAAGAGGAGTAGTCGGTAGATCATCGGATTACAACACTGTCCTTGGTAAATCCGGTCGAGCACGGGACCTTAGGTTGAACATACGAGACTTCCGGGAATAACTACCCAAGAGGGAAAAGAGGAGATAGCTGCTCGGATTCAAATCTTGACCAAGGCACATTTTCTCACATCTGACACTTGGTAAAGCCGGTCGAGAACGAGACCATAGGTTAATCTTATCACATACAGGGCTTCAGAGAATAGCTATCCAACAGGGAGAAGATGCGTACTATTTAGTATATAGGATTCAAATCTTGACAGAGGAATTATTTCTCACATCTGATACATGGTACAACCGATGGAGCAGAGGACCATATGTTGAACACACGATACTTTAGTGAATACCTACTCAATACGAAAAAGATGAGTACTAAGTAGTATGTCGAATTCAAATCACGATCAGAACATTCTTCCTAAAGTCACTCACACAGGAAACTACTCTCTATAGGATGAACATGTTTGGTTATCACATACGAGAATACTGTCCATACATTCTTGTCCTAGTCAACTTTATGTTTAAAGTTACTTAATTTAAATGCAGGATAACATCAAGTGAGGTAAGGCTTTACATAGTAGTTATTTATGGCATCTTAATGAAAAGCCTCTTAAAGTAATTTACTTCACTTCTCAAGGCAAAATAGTGGGCGACTCGAGTTCAAGACTTGTCCAAGAGGTTGAAAATTTTCCTTCTAATATCTGACATTCACAGCAAGTGTGTATCACATAGAGATAACTTTACTTTTAAGGAAAAAGTCAAAGGAATGAATTAATCCTCCACTTCTCAGGGTGTCTAAGGGTACGGCGGGTGGTTGTTTCTGAAGACAAGCACTTTACCGCTCTTATGGAAAAAAGAGATGACCTCTTAACGAAAAGCTTCATAATTGGCTTAGACTGGAATGGAAGATGGCGCATGGGGAGGGATACGGGAGAACCACAGACACCAGTTGTTTCTCTATGAGAATCGAACCAAGCCGTCCGAGGTGACATTTCTACCGCTCAACCTTAGTTTTATAATTCAAAGAAATTTCATTACTCTTGCGGAATCAGGTTTTGATGCAGTTATTGAGTGAAACAGTAACTTTTAATTTTGAATTATATCTAAAAGAATCCTTAACTCATACCGAGTATGTAGAAGACTTACGATTTTGCATCAAGAGTTATTTATAGTTTAAACATTTGCTACCGAAGCTGCCAGCTATAATGGCTGAGACTTCATATCTCGAGAACTAGTTATTAATGGCCTTCTTTAGATTCTAATTAAATTAATTACCTCCATATATGATAGACGTAAGTCACAGGCTAAAAAAATCTCCTAGTCAGCCAGAGCCTGGTATTGTTGTTAGATTTGTTAGGAGATCTGACAAAGATAAATTTATTGCAAGAAGGAAAGTTAAAAGAAATCTTAGTTGTAAAGATCTGGGATTATCTGTGGGTGGAGCAATCTATGTTAATCATAGTTTGACGTTACACCGTAGGATAGTTTTCAGTGAGGCGAGGAAGGTGAAGAGGGAAAAAAATTTTGCTTTCCTTTAGATTGACCATGCAGGCAACATTAAATTAAGGAAGAAGGCTGACGATACTTTCGTATATACTCTTACTAGCATTGATGAAGTTAGAAGCTTGACATGAGTAGAAATGACCATTCGCTACTTTTAAATTACCAAAATGTTAGGGGTATTCGAACCAAATTACATAAATTGTACACTGGTATCGCAGCCGCTAATTTCGATATAATACTTATGACCGAAACTTGGTTATGTAATGGTATATATAACGGAGAATTTATAGATCAAAGATATAACGTATTTAGATATGATAGAATGCATAAAAATGGAGGTGGTGTGCTTATAGCGATTTTAAAAGACTATAACGTTACCGAATTACCAATAATTATTAATTGCATAGAAGCTTTATGTATAAAGGTTAAAATAGGAGTCAAATATCTTTACGTCATTGTAGTTTATTTTACACCGAATACCAAGGTTGATGGATATAATGAATTTTTTAAAAAAATTGAAGAAATAGATGACATACAACGTCAAAATATAATAATTGTTGGCGACTTTAACATTCCCTCTATTACAGATTGCTCATTTGATTTGTTACACGGTGACACTGTTTGTAAGTCCTTAGCCGACTTTATGGCATTTCTTAATTTAAGGTCATTGAACCCAGTAAAGAATATGAACGGTAAAACTCTTGACTTAGTTCTTTCTACTATTGATTTGGAAGTTAGCGTATCTAAAAATATATATCCTGTTTTGGTTGAAGATATACATCATCCATCTTTAAATTGTCAGTTGTTTTTCAAAAATACTATTTCACGTCTTAAGCATAGTTCTAGTATTGTATACAATTTTGGTAAAGCTAATTTTCTTAATTTATACAATTCCTTAAGGGAACAAACTTGGATCAATTTACTCTCAATAAACGATGTCAATCAAGCTGTTAACAACTTTTATAGTGTTTTGAATAATATTGTCGACAATAACGTACCCAAGAGGAAAGTATTTAAAAGGCGTCGTCGCCCTTGTTGGTTTACACCGGAAATTGTTAATATTTTAAGCGAAAAAGAATACTATAGGAAACATAAGAATGAGTCAGATTATAATTTAGATAAATTTAGAGAGTTACGTAAGAGATCTAAAAATCTTATTAATGAGGCATATAAATTATATATAGCTCAGGCAGAGGCAGACTTAAAGAACAATTCCAAATGCTTTTGGAACTACCTTAACAATAAGAAAAGTCATAAGTTGGAAGTTAGTCACATGACCTATAATAATCAAACTCTTACTTCTGATTCTGCTATTGCTGACGCGTTCGCTCAATATTTTAAGAGTGTTTATTCTTCATCTTCGGCAGATTGCAATGGATCTGAATCTTCAAATTTATATGTATCGCATTGTTTGATGGTGAATTCCATATCCGAACAAGAATATTTTAATTCTCTTAAAAATCTAAAACCGTCAAAGTCATCGGGCTCAGATTTAATACCCACTTATATTGTAAAGGGATGTGGTGAGGTGTTAAAGAAACCGTTATGTTATATTTACAACCTCATATTGAAAACATCTGTGTATCCAGAGGCTTGGAAAATCAGCAAAGTTCGTCCTATTCTTAAGAAGGGAAACCCAATAAATATAGAAAATTATAGACCTATTTCATTAATTTCTTCTATAGCCAAAGTATTTGAGCACATTCTTTACAGACGAATATTTAATCATGTAAAACCTTATATATCAATACATCAACACGGTTTTTATCCAAGGAAATCAATAGTTACGAATCTTCTTACTTATGTTCAATATATATCAGATACTCTCAATAATAATTTTTCTGTTGATACGATCTATACTGATTTTTCAAAAGCTTTTGATAAATTGGACCATGCTATTTTGATTAAGAAATTTCTAATTTTGGATTTTCAAGACAACTGTTGCAGTTGATCTCTTCGTATTTAAAAGACAGGAAACAATATGTTGTTTACAATAATCAGAGATCCGACCTATTTGATGTTCACTCGGGCGTGCCTCAAGGATCTAAGCTTGGACCGTTAATTATCGTATTATTTATTAATGATTTACCAACGGTTCTCAAATACTCAAACTGTTTACTGTACGCGGATGACATGAAATTGTTTAGACAAATAAGAGTAGATGAGGATGTTTCGAAGTTACAAGCAGATTTAAACAGTTGTTATGAGTGGAGTATTCAAAATAAACTGCATTTCAATATAAATAAATGCATTTCAATTACATTTTCTAGGAAAAATAGACCAATTCATTTTGAATATAAAATTAATAACTTAAATATCAAAAGAAACCAAGAGGTAAACGATTTGGGAATTCTCTTTAATAATAAACTATCTTTCAATGCACATGTAGAAAAAGTATGCAATGAGGCTTATAAACTCTTAGGATTTGTGATAAGGAACACACGAGAATTCCGCAACTTTAATGCTTTAATAATTGTATTTAATACTTTTGTGAGAAGCAAACTAGAGTATGCTTCGATAATCTGGACTCCTTACTACAAGCAATTTATTAACAAAATTGAACGTATTCAAAACAAATTTCTGAGATACCTCTATTACAAGATTTTTAGAATTAATTCTTATCAAGAAAGGGTGTCGTACAATACACTTTTAAAGATTTTCGGTATAAGTTCGTTGGCAACCAGACACGAGCTCTTGCAGTTAACCTTTCTTTATAAATTAGTAAATGGAATCATTGATAGCTCGGAGTGTCTAAAGCTATTGAATTTTAATACAAAAGCTATCAATTTAAGGAGTAGATCGCTTTTTAATTGTAATAGATCTAAAACTATTGCACATTCCAATTCACCTGTTACAAGAATGTGTCAGTTATTCAACAAACTGGCGCCAAACAATGTGGATGTTGATTTTGCTATATCTTATTCTACTTATGTAAAAACTCTTAAATATAATCCCCGATTGTTGTGAAATTTTTTAACTCGATATTGTATTATATTTGGTCTTTCGATTTTACTTATTAGTGACAAGTAATTCCGTTGAGATAATTGTGTCCGAGTACTTTCATTTATGTTTCAGTTGTTTTTTTCTCTCGTTTCTAATATTTGACGTATTTTAATATTCATATTTACCACTTGTTGATTATTTTCATGTATTTTTTTTTTCATATTTTTTTTGTCTTTCTTTTGTATCATAACCATTTGTAATATTCTTGTTGTAATATTTGTAATTTGCTACTTGTTGATTATTTTCATGTATTTTTTTTTCATTGTTTCTTTTTTTTTTTTGTTTGTTTGTCTTTCTTTTGTATCATAACCATTTGTAATATTCCTTATTATGTAAGCCTATTGTAAATTGGATATTTCTTTTCCTGTAATAGGCGACTTATAAATAAATAAATAAATAAATAAATAAATAAATATCTTAAGAACTACCTCTTAACAAAGATCCCTCTTAAATTAATAGGCATTCGACTGGTAACTATCTCAAGATAGGAAAGGTAAAGAGCAAGGAGTTCCTCTTTAGAGGAAGTTCTTTATGGTGAAGAGTTGGCCAGTATTTTTATAGAATACAACTCTCGAAGATCCACCAAGGTTGAAGTCTCAGCCGAGTCATGGATGCCTTATAACTAAAACGTAATAGTCGAATCGTGACCAGTGAGCTCAAATAGTTACTAGAATGATTCATATAAAATAAAGTTTATCAAAGTCTTATGGAATATAACTAGAACAAGTCAATATGTGGTGCACGAGGAAAATCTTGCATTCAGGAAAAAATTGTCTGACCAAAGTATTTCAAGGATTCCTTGCTATCCTATCGACATTTCTCCTTCCCTATTTCACTATAGGAAGGAGACGATCTAGATTTTATTGACGTCATTTTAATTTAATTCATAGGAAGGGTAGACAGAAATAATAAAAATCTTCATAATTACCTACACAGCCTCGATTTCTCATTGCACTGAAGACACACACACAGACACAGAATCAGCATCCCACACAGGACCAACCGTACGCGAGATTCCCCTATAATGCTCCGCGCGTCGTTTTCAACAATGATGCTGAAGTATTGTTTGGAGAGTAACTGCTCATGCGCGAGACATGGAGAGAGTATGGGAACTTTCCGTCGCTTGTTCGGGATGATCGTAGAGAATGATTGTTAGAGGGCTCCCAGAATCCTTTGCGCGGAGATGATAAGTCACCATTAAGACAGAAAGAGAAGCACAGACTGGTAAGAAAATTTATTATTTCCAATCTTTGGACAATTTTGGTTCAGGGGGAGAATCCAAGTGGGAAGCAGTCATTCAACCGCCTTCACCTCATAGTTCACCACCATTTTAAAAGAGAGAGAGAGAGAGATATATTAAACGTACTCGCGCCATGAGTTGAAAAAATTGTACATTGATTAATTTCAAGAAATGATATCTTGTTTATGTTAGATCCTTTCCAACAGTGTATTTCCAATTCTTTTGTAATAGTATTCCACCACAACTTTGTTCAATTCCACGCGAAACGCTTATTGCCACACTTTTTTAAGAGAGCCTGACAGTTACTAGTTGCTTATTATCCTGCATTGAAGTGCGTTGAGAACTATCTACCTTCCATCCTAGCAGTGTTCGGCACGTTACTTTTAAAATGTAACGCGTTAAAAGTTACTTTACCCACTCTCAAAAAGTAACGCGTTACCAGTTACTTTACTCGCTTTCAAAAGTAACACATTACTTTGGCACCGATTCTTGCAACTTTTGTATTGGTACTGTGGAAAGAAAACTGGTGGAAATACCATTTTCTACACACCCAACACATGCATACCTACAAGTACATTGAACCTTAGACTTTGAAAAATCTAGAAGTGCTAAACAGCACAAGAATAATTTAAATGAAAACAATAGGAAAGAAAGATATCAGTACTTGCAGCAGATTCACCGTGGGAACGAAAATGCAGATATTTTTCGGTGTTACGATCATCTTAATGTCGTGCTAAAAAAAACTATTACGAGTGCTAAAATTACTCAATTTCCACATTGCTTGATTGTCCAAAAATTTTCCCATAATTATTTTATTTGATGCATATTCAAAGACATACACAGTCAATAGGTTATATATACACACACGCGAACACAAAAACACATATTTAAGCAGTTTGAGCAGTAACGTATATAAGCAGTTATCACTCTCAGCAGTTATCACTCTTACCAAGTGCAACGCACAGTTTTTTTTGTTTTTTTTTTTTAATTTTGTGATGTCAGAAGTCAAATATCACTGACACACATTTACGCCTTCATTATTCACATACTGCAGTACACAAACACAAAGGAGGATCAGATCACATATGTCTCTATTTTAACAGTAGCAGAGACTCTAAGCTTTTGTCAGATAGAACACAGAAACTAGCTGAAAGTCTGCAACTTTAAACTGGAAACTAATCATCTGAATATTTTCACGTCGAAGTTCGTCAATAGGATCTGCGCATGAATCACGTGTTGATCTTATCTGTCATCTACACAAACACCTACATCGTGACCCACAATGTTAAATAGCAATTATCGGAAATTCATTCTAGGAAATTTCTAAGAAATACTTCTTTCTTGACAAGGAATTGGGTTTGTTTCTTTACAAACAACAGATTAAAAAGTAACGTAGTTATTTGGGGAAAAAGTAACTCTTTACCCATTATAGTTACTTTCATAATACTGTAACGCGTTACAGTTACTCGTTACTGAAAAAGTAACGCGTTACTTTACTCCCAAGTCTGAATCCTAGGGCAATGAAACAACACTTCTGTTCTTTATGCCTTATATATATGAGCAATGGGGAAGATAGAGCTTCCTCACAGCCCCCGGTCTAGGATAAAAACTCGATAGAGTCTAAAGTTAAGTGACAAGTTAAAAAAGCACTTATGAATAACTTGTTCGCAATCACAAACTAGTTTGATATATTTACACTCTGTAGTTCGAATTCGTTTGCATTTTAAAATGAAAAAACATATTCCATCGATGACATATCTGTCTTGGAGATTGCAGGTTCAAACCCAGATTAAGTTGGGTGATTATCTGAGAAACTCCAAGTTCTTCGATTCACCAAGTCATTTAGGATACAGGAACGAACAAATTAGCTTTTAAGCAACATAAAGAAGACTAGTAGGAAAAGAAATCAAATGCAGCTTTCTTAAGATAATAAAATAACACGAACGGGCAAATGAATTTTACTTCTCACATATGGAAAATATGAGATTAAACTGAATTTCATTCCATGCTTTTAGTAGAAGAAGAAACTACTTATTAATTTTTGTTGTGTCGGTTTTTAAACTTTTGTACAACTTAAAATTTTGTACTGACGAAATAGTTTCTGTTTTTATATTCTCATAAGAGAGAAAAAGCAGCATTACGAAGTGCATCTATTCTTTTCAGGAATGGCACACTTATGTTTCTTTTACCGAATACCACTCTTATATAGTTATCATTTCTTTTTGTTGAAACAAAACAAAGCAACTAATTTTCACTAGCGCTGTCGTAGGAGAGAAACATTTTTTATTATAAAAACTTTTGAAATACTATAATGTTGCCGAACGAACCAGTATCAAGAAATTGAATTTTTTATCATAGCTTTATAAGTTTAATCAGACTTCTTATCACAAGTGAAAAGAAATTCATGGATTACACGTATAACACGGGGCAGACGAGTTCGCTTCCTGAGATATTTACTTGCGATTCAACCCCCAGAAACCTTTAAGTCAGTCTACTCTTACTTGAAAATGGAATTATAAAGCACAAATGATTATAAACTGCTTGAAAGGGCCGTAGCGGTTACAAGCCGGTCTCTACCATTGAGAGGTGAAAATATATTTGCCTTGTATTAACAGGATGTTGCCAAAGCCAGCATATTCTGAGATGAGAATTGAATTTATTTTAAGGCCTTTAGGCAACTATGGCTCAGGCCGTATGGATGATGATGGCATGAATTGGTGGAATGAAGAAAGTGGGAGGAAACGGGAGCACCCCGAGAAAACCCACGCGCACGGTGTTTGTCCACCACAAACCTCACATGGCATGAGCGGGGATCGATCCGACGACCTCTAGCACCAGAGGTGACCTCTGAGATGAGAAGTACATGGTTTTTTTTTAGAGAATGACTACAAGAAATTCGTATACATGAGATGGCAGATAACCATTGAACCTCTAATAATAATAAAAAAGGGATCCTGGGTTCAATTCCTCGGTAGGTCAACATGGGTCAACATGGCTTAACATGTAGATCTTTAGAAGCCAGGTACATATTCATTTCACCCAGTAAGACATTGCTTTTATCCTCCACACCCTCAGAGGACGCCTTTGATCCTACAGATGTAACACCCTTACGTCATAGTTGCCAGCTACTAAATATATTCAAGAAATCTACTTATCTCATAATACTGGAGTATCACAGAAGCAGTAAATCCCACACATAGACACACAGAGAGAAAAGAGATCAAGATGACTGGTATACGCAATCAAGCTGTTCACGACGCATGCGGTGAGCGCCCTGGCTTGCTGATACGATAAGCAACTTAATGCTGCTACTGTTATTAATTGTATATCTTAATTCACGTTTAGCTTTGGCAGAGTTTGAAATCGAGCTGAATAGTTGTTACAAATAATATGGCTACGCAGAAGTATCAAGGAACAGTCAATAGACTGACTGAGAAAATAAGACGTCGTTATGGAGGAACCACAAGTTATTAGCAATGATGTCATTATGGAGGAGGAAGAGAATTGTTGTGAGTGTTCAGAATATTACCCACATTGGAACTGCATCAAGACTGTTCTTCAGCTTTGGGAATCTAATGGTCCACTTATGTGTCCAGCATGCTACTTTAAATAAGAAGAAAGTTTGAGTCATGCCTGTCAATGGTTCTACGTTCTACACTGAATTTCCTAAACAGGCAGAGTATATCTTAACTCATCCAGTTATAATGCAAATAGTGTATAAAGAGTATAAAAAATTACATTGTAATAAATATTTCGAACTTGTTCTCCGCAATATTGCAAAAAACAAACTGAACGAAGTGCAAACTTTGTTTCTTTACAAAGATGTTATGGCAAGCAAACCATCAGAACTTAAACAGTTACATTTGATGAACTTGAGAACATTTTAAGCATACAATGAACAGCGTTTGTGTATAAAGTGTGAAGTTTATATGTTTGAATATTCATACACCAGTTTAGAGGATTGTAGAATATAGAAAAAAAAATATGAGTTGTGCATCGAAGAGAAACATGCTTGGAGGAACTGTGTGACTGAACAATCTTTAACAAGGCATAAACCTGCAAATGAATGGTGTGTATAGATTTTCTGAACTGTCTTTCTATTTTATTAAATGCATTGGCAACACTGTCAATTAACTTTTTCTTACGAACATTTGCTTGGTGAGCTGCGATTACTGTTTTGCCATAAGTGGTGCATACTGCCTTTGTTTCAAGTAGAATAAATAAATAGCAATACGTAAAATTATTTTTTATTTTCTTATATAGAACAACTCTTTGCTTTATCTATCCAAGCTATTTGACATGTTTATTCCTTTGGTACTGTAGGTCACAAGACTGGCTAGAAAGTTCACACTTTCCCAGCAACGTGGATGTGAAATTTTAAGAACGACAGAGTTTAATGAGCATGTAACTCTGCTTAACATTTCACTTAGAGGTTTAAAATCTACAACCTTGCTAAATTTTCAGAACACGTCGCATGTTCAACAAAAGTTACTAATAAAAATATTCCTACTGCTACATATTCATATTATAAGACGATAAAAATAGTAACTAGAAATCTCGCGTAACAGTTTTGCAAACTCAAAAATTCGAATGTAATAAAAGTATTCATAGATGGCAACGCTGACAATTGAAACAAGAGAATCATAGATGGAAACGCTGATATATGAAGTAATAGTATATCTCGCTCGTGAAAGCATTTCTTAGATAGCGTCATTGGTATTCATTGCACACAAATTATTTTCTAATAAAGCAAATTTTTAAAAGCTCACAAGAGAATGCCAAGTTACAAGTTTGAAATAATAAAAGCATTCATATGAAACTACTTAACAAAATAGAAATTAGACTCGTGATATCTCAAGCATTAGTATCAGGTTTACCAATGAGGAATTGTTAAAAGTTGTAATGCTTGTTTTGCCTTGAGAAATTGTTAAAATTTACGATGTTAATTCCCCTATTCAAATGCTAACTAAAAGAAATTCGAAAGAATAACTAAAACTTTGGTCACTTCGCTGCTTCATATGTTCTCGGGAATGTTTAAGATTTACAAACTATATGCAATACCCTGAGCTGAAAAACAAGACGTTACTTTATCAAAGTTGAAATTATACTTTTCCGAAAACAATAACACAGAAAATCAAACTGATACGTAAACGAAACATTGCCATTCACTATCTCCAAATATTTTTTTATTTGGTATTACTCGGATTTTTCATGAGTTAAGGAAAATGAAATTATTTATAAATGGGAAATAGATTTATTCTTTTCCTTTGGGAGAAGAATCTCGTAAAAGTTTCAAAAAATGCCCTCACTACTTGGTCCCGTTACTTTTTTTTACACAAACAAAAGATCTTTCAGGAATCCATATTTCTACTCACTGGCAGTAACTAATCTTGTTCCCCAACCGATATGAAAATAAAGAATTTCCCCGTTTCGGTACTATAGAATTCTACGTACACCTTAACCTCGGCTACAACCACTTTGTTCTTTCTCAACATCAAAGCTTTAAAGTTTGCAGGGCTTACAATTTTTAATTCTTACCACCAACATGCCTTTATCCCTGCCGATATCACGCGCAGAAAAGCCCGCGTATCTATTTTGATCTTTTCTCATCAGCAACAGAACTTAAATTTTGTGAAGGATAGTAATTCTAGCCATTAACAGCAACTGAGCATGTCATCTTTTGATTTCAATAATAGTAAATTTGCACACAACCAGGCTTTTCTCCCACACCTACTAATGTCTTCCATAACAAAAGAACATTTACCTTAGCGGGCAATCGAATTTCTAGTCGTTCCTAGCAACTGAGGTGGGCAACTCCCTGATATAGCATTCTCCCTTCACAATTCAACTTTGCACATTTCTCAACAGTATCACAGGAACACCAGCAGAAAATAAAGAATTTGCTGCACAACTCAGCTTTTCTCTACACCTACTAAAATCTTGCATAATTTTATCATAAGAGTCACTGTCAGCAAGTAGGCTTGCCATATTGTCGTACCTATTACACAATAACAAAGCTTTAACGTTTTATAGCGGGATTAGTTGTTATACTCCTTGACGGACACGGTACGTCCAACCTTCCGATAATATTAAGACTTTCCAGTGCAACTCAAAATTGCATGCTCCAAATACTTTTTCCGTTTTAGTAATGACTCAAAAATATTTTCTGCTACGAACAATAAAACTTCTTAACACGAATTTTTGAAATCGTACGGGAAACTTTAATAACAAAGAAACTGCAAATAAAATTAACCTTGATATGCGACAAAACAAACCCGAGTTTTTGGCGTGTAAAACAAAACTAGAAATAACAAATACGAGAAACATTTTCCGAACATGTAGAAAAAAAAATCGAAAATATGTAGATTTTTTAAATAACAAATACGAAACAATTTTGATATGTAACAAACACTCATTTAAAAAATATTAACGTCCTAAAAATCTTTCAGTTACAAAATACGAAACAAAGGAATCGTGTAATAACATGCAAAGAATAATGCATAAACATTTTTTGTTATCGCAATAGTTGAAACTTTGAACAATAGCACAACTGCAAACAAAAAGCTAACCAAAAATTTTATCTTACCTCAAGATTTCTGCGTTTTCAAAGAAACATGTGGTCTAATACTTTTTCTAGGCAAGTTACTTAGCAACTCTCGGTATCGATTATACAGAATTTCCTGTCCTACAACAACAAAACTTAAAAGTTTGAAATTATAGTTATGAATAATATCTTGCTAACATGAAACAGCAAGCAAGCTAATGAAAACTTTTTTACTTATATTATCATTGATAGGTTTCAAAATAAATTTGGACAAAAAATGTACTCTCAGGGAAAACGGGCACCCCTTTGCTGTAATGCTAGGATGCATAACATGAGTAAAAACCAAGGCAC
>JAGDQP010010735.1:29841-54939 GCA_022664845.1 Lepisma saccharinum
CTCTCTTTTAAAATGGTAAATCATGAGATGAAGGCGGTTAAATGACTGCTTCCCACTTAGATTCCTGCTTGGGTTCTTAGATTCTCCCCCTGAACCAAAATTGTCCAAAGACTGCAAATAGTTTCTTACCTATCTCTGTTTCTCTTTCTATCTTAATGGTGACTTATCATCTCCGCGCAAAGGATTCTGCGACCCCTCTAACAATCATTCTCTACGATCAACCCGAACAAGTGACGGAAAGTTCCCATACACTCTCCATCTCTCGCGCATGAGCAGTTACTCTCCAAACAATACTACAGAATCATTGTTGAAAACGACGCGCGGAGCATTATAGGGGAATCTCGCGTACGGTTGGTCCTGTGTGGGATACTGATTCTGTGTCTGTGTGTGTGTCTTCAGTGCAATGAGAAATCGAGGCTGTCTAGGTAATAATGATTTTATTATTTCTGTCTACCATTCCTGAGTTAAATTAACATAACGTCAATGAAACCTAGATCGTCTCCTTCCTATAGTGAAACAGGGAAGGAGAAATGTCGATAGGATAGCAAGGAATCCTTGAAATATTTTGGCTATTCTTTCCTGAATGCAAGGAGATTTATACTCATGCACAACATATTAAATTGTTCTAGTTATATTTCATAAAACTTTGATAAACTTTATTTTATATGAATTATTCTAGTAACTATTTGAGCTCACCTCTGTCACGATTCGACCTTTACGTTCTAGCTAAAAGGCACCCATGTCTCGGCTGGGACTCCAACCTTGCATCTTCGAGAGTTGCATTCCATAAGAATACTGGCCATCTGTTCACCAAAGAGAAACTCCTTGATCTTTACCTTTCCTATCTTGAGATACCAGTCGAATGCCTATTAATTTAAGAGGGATCTTTGTTAAGAGGTAGTTCTTAAGATATGGAGGTAATTAATTTAATTAGAATCTAAAGAAGGCCATTAATAACTAGTTCTCGAGATATGAAGTCTCAGCCATTATAGCTGGCAGCTTCGGTAGCAAATGTTTAAACTATAAATAACTCTTGATGCAAAATCGTAAGTCTTCTACATACTCGGTATGAGTTAAGGATTCCTTTAGATATAATTCAAAATTAAAAGTTACTGTTTCACTTAATAACTGCATCAAAACCTGATTCCGCAAGAGTAATGAAATTTCTTTGAATTAAAAAACTAAGGTTGAGCGGTAGAAATGTCACCTCGGACGGCTTGGTTCGATTCTCATAGAGAAACAACTGGTGTCTGTGGTTCTCCCGTATCCCTCCCCATGCGCCTTATTCCATTCCAGTCTAAGCCATTATGAAGTTTTTCGTTAAGAGGCTCTTTTTTCTATAAGAGCGGTAAAGTGCTTGTCTTCAGAAACAACCACCCGCCGTACCCTTAGACACCCTGAGAAGTGGAGGATTAATTCATTCCTTTGACTTTTTCCTTAAAAGTAAAGTTATCTCTATGTGATACACACTTGCTGTGAATGTCAGATATTAGAAGGAAAATTTTCAACCTCTTGGACAAGTCTTGAACTCGAGCCGCCCACTATTTTGCCTTGAGAAGTGAAGTAAATTACTTTAAGAAGCTTTTCGTTAAGATGTCATAAATAACTAGTATGTAAAGCCTTACCTCACTTGATCTATTCCCGAACGAGTTATCTATTCCCCACATTGAAGCAGACTTCTTGACTGGCGGACACATCAACTTTGAAGAACTTATACAGAAACACGAGTTTGCAGCAACACAAATGAGGCGTTAGAAGCTTCATTTATAACTGGTGACTGATGAATACCGTTTAATTTCTCAATAGATTTCATAAATTTAGGTATCGTACATCCAGAAAATGAATTGTTTGTACTATATTTTTATTATTGATTGTTATCCATCACATTTTATTTGAATATGTTCTCTAATTTTTATATTACCCTGTAAAGGTACTGCAAATACTATTTTTGTTTTGAGAAGGACACATATTCAGTTTGTGCCTAGGGACGCCGAGGAAGCTTAATCCACCACTGGGGACAGACAGCTAAAGTAATGCTCAACTTCATTAAAGTGCTTGAAAATGTGTGAGTTTTCAGAAATTTACTTGCAAAATCACTGGGTGTTTTTTGTAAGTGATAGTGGACAAGGCAAAACGACTAACAAATTATATCCGCCTTTACTTGTTCGGTATTGCATGTACTATTGGTTAGAACTTGCAGTAAATTATTGTCAATGAAGTTGTGGGTGTAAATTATTCTAAAGCTTGTATCGAAACTCTCTACACACATTGTAGCCAATCTCCGAAAAAAATTTACATGAAACTATCCAATATATGTTAAGAACTCCATTCCAGTTGTTTCATATTGGGCGAATTATGGATATTTGCTGGATTTCCATCAGCTTAAGAAGAGTCCGTGTAGTTTGGGTAAATTTTCCAGCTGTCTCTCCAGCTGCAAGACGGAGATATGACCCTACAACGTGGTGATTACCTAGTTCGACGAATCATCAGGGTTGTTGAAACCTATATGATACGGAGGAACCTGGACCAATGTACGAAAGGTAACCACTTTCAGTATATGGCTTTGGATTCCACTGAGACAAAGATGAACCATTTACACAAACATTAAACTTGAACAGAAAAGTTGGTTGGTTTCTTCAGGAACCCTAATTTTTAAGGCCTTTAAGCAACTTTGACTCAGGCCGGATAGATGACGAGGGGGTGACTGGTGGAATGAATAAAGTGGGAGTAAACGGGAGTACCCCGAGAAAACCCATGCACACGGTATTTATTTACTGCAAAGTTCACATTGCACAACTGGGAATTGAACCGACGATCCCAAGCACCAGAGTTGAGCACTCTACCATTGAGCCCCCGAGCAGGGACTCTAAACCGGGTCGTCCAGCTGCTGGTTACGTATTCCGACCACTAAACTACCACGGTCGAACCCAACTGGTAACTGAGAGACCCTAGTTCGAGCCCATATCTCAGTTAGGACGGTTTCTCTGTATTTTTCAAGAGTAAATTTCACTCAAAGTCTGTGTGTATAAGCAAATATATCACGTTTTTATTTATAATATCATATGCATCACATATATTGTTATATATATGTACGTTACTCTATAGCTTACTATATTACAGTATTGCAATATCCCGCGTATATTTTAAACACGTGGATATTACGTAAACAAAGCAATCATGTTTATAGAACGAACATGTGTAAAAGTAATGTAAACAAGTAGTAACACATAAATAGGTGCAAACAACAGTCAACTCTACAAGAAAACATCAAATAAAGCTAAAGTCGCCAAAGGAGAGGAACAAAAACACACTCCAAAAATCACCTAGAAAATAAACCAACGCAAGGCAAAAGTATCAGTCGCTCCCGGGTGGTCAGCTCCTTTCCTTTCTTCGTTCTCAGTTGGCTACACTACGCATCATTACGGTATTCGTGTACTAGCATACACTTTATGGAGGAAATTAAAAGTTGTTCTTGACTGAAGGTTAGTGACCATGGTTGTTGTCAACTGATATACATATATACTTGGACATTGTTCATTATCTTCGTGATCATATATCTATATTCATTCCTGTTTTTACTTTTCGAGAGAGCTCGTCTTCATGTGCAATTTGCATTTTTTTATTGCCTGCGGCGTGATTCGAACTTGGATCCTTGCAGTTTGTAGTCCGTCACTACTCTAGGTTCGAATTCCGCTGCAGACAGTTGCAAAAGTATTAGAAACTGTACCCAAACACGAAAGATAAAAAGCTCTCTCAAAAACGTAGTAGAAACATAAGTATAAGGTATACTGTAGAAACAGGGTGTGAATTCGACTGACAAACTTGGAGAGATCACAGTACATATAAAATATTTAAAAAGTCTTCGTGGCCGGGGTGGAAAATCCGCCTCGTTTCGAAGCTACAAGTTGCCAAACATGAACTTAAGAGCCTCATATTTCCAAATCATAAACAGCAGAATTAAACCTGGTGTATCCAAAATGCATATTCTAAAATTTTGCAATGGGCGGGCAGACGTCTCTCCAAGAAAAGTAGGGGAGTTCCAGAAATTCTCTAAAGTAAAGGTAAAACAAAATGAGCATGGACTTTCCGTGCGAGTAGAAATGACATACGTAATCACCGCTATCGAATCGGACAATGACATTCTCTCTCACTGATGATGAACGAAGCGAACGTCTTCTTATGTACGTAATTTTTACTTCTGTGTGTTATGCAACTACAAATTTTATCTTAAGAATTTACCATTATTCCAGGAAAATTGAAGTTTTAGTTATCGCGTGTCCGAAAACAGACTTGCAGAGAATTTATGCAAAACGTGTACCCAAGAAAAAAATTGCTATTCCACCCGTGATAATATACATTCATCTTTTTACTAATGCAAAATTCCCACTCACGTGGTAAACCTGGAATAGTCAGGGAGTCCAGCATAGCACTAAAAAGTCCTGATAAAGTCAGGGAATTTCACTAAAAATATCTGAAAACATGGAAAAGTCAGGGAATTTGATAGCTTATTGTTTGAAGTTCATTTAGCTACAGCAGGCATTTAACGTTAGATCGTTTTGAAATTACTTGGAGGCTAATGTGCCAACCATGAAGCAATTTAAAAAAAGAATACAGTGAAATATTTAGATGTATCTTTATTTTCCCATGGAATTATGATATATATATACAAAATGGGGTACCTGCAAATTTCTGAGTAGTGACCTGGAAAACCTAGAAATGTCAGGGAATTTGATCTTGACAAATGAGTGGGAACCCTGTAATAAGTGTAGCTAAGCATAAGAAAACGGCTCTAATCTAGGTCCGAACTCAAGCCGTTCCTACAAAGTGCCGTCTACACGCTATTTATGTGGTATTGAGTACAACTAAGCATAAACAACGTGCTGTGATTGGGATCTGAAGTCGGAATCGATCGCTTACGCTCTTTGAAAGAAGAACAATCGTTGCTATTATGTGATTTTTTAAACTAAAAATATTATAAAATGATACATCAACTCAATATTATAAACAGCTTTATTTCTGAATATTTACTTTAAACACTGGAAAACTTTGAATATACTCGTAATTTGTAGCTGTCTTATTCCCCTGTAAACGTCTCTTTATCTCATATACACTGACTCAAATGTAGCTATAAAAATCGTCAGAACTCCGACAATAACGTTAATTGTGTCTTATATACGTAACTTCATGTATATCTGTGAGTAAATATATCTCTGTCTCTTTCTCATCATAATATCCTTCCTATTATTGTGGGAATATCTATAACTATTGATCGATAAGACAGGATCTGCAAAAGCAAGTGGTGGGAGAGCAAAATATTCGTGTGTGTTTGAAGTCGCGTGCCCACACGTGCCGAAATGAAGCGGTGTACCGTAAGAACATGGGGGAAAGCATTGTTTTTTTCTATCTCTCATAAGAAGTAATGTAATGTAAAAATTAGGTATGTATCTACTACAAAGAGGGGAAAGGGGCGAGGGGAAGGGAGAAGAGACGAGAAGACTTTCTTTTTACTTTTCTCTCAAGGGGAGATGAGAGAAGAATGTATTGATTCTTATATGAACGTGCTTTTCAGTTGTCGAGAGTGGTCGAAGACAGAATTGTTATTTTCCACTATGATTGTATTAGAAATATATTTAATAATTGCACTGAATAATTGTCTCTAAGACTTTCTATTTCATGAGAAATGTTTATTAATTATCGAAAAGTCATACACTGAAACAGCATCAGTCAGTATATATGCGCGATATGTTAAGACAAAACTTGTAAATAATAATTATAATTTTATATTAAAAATAAAAGAAATTATAGTAACAATTAATAAGTGATTTTTATTATTACTGTGATAGTCTCATTGGCTTTGCAGTGTTGCAGACTCATAAGAATTGTTACAGAATGTGTTTTTAGACGAAAACTAATAAATTTACACTAATTTGTACTATTTTAATAAAAACAGCTGGTAACACTGAATCGTCCGATTATCTTACGTTATTTCTACTCCAATCATTTTCTACAAAGTAATAATTTACATAAGTGATTCTCATCTGCGACTTAGCAAAATCATCATCATGACCATCGCAATTAGCATTTACATTTTGCATTGAATCCTTCCTCCTTCCAAACTTCTCTCACACTGATGAACTCTGGGTGAATGATAACTATAAGAATAAGTAAGACGTCAGTAAACTAGCAAACTTTATTTTGACCGGTAAGAAAACTATGGCATCCCTTGTCCGATTGTTTATTGTAGGAAAAAAATATGTGATCGAGGCTCTATACTAAATATTGAAAACAAGTGTTTGACCCCACCAGATAAAATAAAACTTGTTGTACGCGTATATCTACTCCGACTACATCATAAAATATATTTGGTTGTCTTCTAGTTTATTTTGTAGTGAAAATGAAAACGGGCTCTATACGCTACATTAAATAATTAAAACGGAACAATTCGACAGATGCAATGTGCGAATTAGGTTATCTGTCCAGGGGAGAATAAAGTAATTGATATTGTTTACTTGCAACTCTACTTACTGGAATATCATTGACAAAACTTTTGATGTTTTTATATCATCATCTTGTTCTAGGTACCAGAATATGACAGTACAAGTTTCTGTGCTCAACTTAACGATATCCCATGCAGATGGAAAAATAATGCGGCTCTTCCGAGATTCGGCACTGTATGATTTACCTTAGAGATTGTAATCCTGCCTTTACTAAAAGATGGCAACACTTTCGATATCCTAGAAATATGAATTTTGAAATACGATATGTACTGGAATTTCTACGTAATAAACATATTTAAATATAGTCGGTACTCTTCCTTTTGTCCAATATATGCCACATTACCGCTTACGAAGAAGTGCCTAATGAAGAACGGTAGTTCTTCGAGTGACGCTGACAAACGAGTCTGTTAGCGGCACTGCAATGTATACAGCTAGTTTCGGACCTAGCGAACTATAAGCCCGATTTTGATGCTTGAACTTGCATTTGAAAGCTCTTTGCCATATTAAAAAAAAAAAAAAAAATCGATAGGACCTCCCCGGGATTCCCTAGGGCGTTGCGAAAAACAAAATCAGAATTTCACATTTCTGATGATAACACTGACCCCAGACCACATAGGCGGAACTTGCAGAATCTTAATCTACGCTTCAATACTTTTCAAACGGTGTATCACATCTCAAAATCGGTCAAGGGATTCAAAAGTTAAGACTTTTTTTAACCGAATCACAGAATTTTTACAAATGATAGAAAAGCTTGTCTGTCATTCTTTTTGTTTTAGCCCCAAATGGTTGGTACCCTGGGAGGGGGGGGGGGGGGATCGAGGGCTCAATTGCGGGTTAAGCTTATTTTTTGATAGGAGTTACCGTTTTTGAGATACGGAGCCTACCATGGCCCAAAATCAACCTTTTTTAATAGGCAGCCTTACAAAATAACAGATATCAGGTTTGAGAAGAGTGACGCAAGAATTCTACTCACAAAAAAAGTTATATCCATTTTGCGAGTGATTTTCTTTGTGTCACTATGGCGGAAAGGGGGGTATTAATTCTCTTAATTTTCTTACAAAGGAAACACTTCCGCAATAGTGACACAAAGAAAATCACTCGCAAAATGGATATCACTTCTTTTGTGAGTAGAATTCTTGCGTCACTCTACTCTTTACCCCGAAGGGTTTTTTATACTGATATGAAATACAGGACAATTTTCAATAAGAGAATTATGTATCGCTTGACTGTATATGCTAGGCAGATTTTGAAGGGTATTCTTCTTTGTAAGGCATGACTCCTCACTCCGAAAAATGGATTGTCATGAATAGATTACACCTTCCTATCATGGCTATTCTCGCTAGCGAAACGCTAATTTCAGTACTGTTGAGAAGTGCAGAAGTACATACGAATGAATCTATTCTAGACTACTTTTAGCGATTGAGAGGTGCAAATGAATATAAAATTCACAAATTAACTATCACGATTCCTACAGGATTTGTCCTCCAGAGATCAGAAAGAATATCCTGACATTTCCATGACTTTTGCGACAACTCTAATCATTTCCCAGGCTATAGCCTAACAGCCGAGTGCTATCTTTGATACCGGTAGCCTTTTTTGCTTTTTATCTGATGTAGTAAAAAGTAATCCATTATTTTGCCAATAGATGGCTTCAGTGATCTGTATCTCGCGTTGTATAAGTCCGATCGGGTTCAACGAGATGGCGTTCAAACGATGAGATTGCGTACTACAAACACTGTTCAGAGAGTTGTGATGAGTTGACTCAGTGTTGTGTGAGCGCGCGTCAAAATGGACACTAGCAAAGAGAAAATACGCTATATTTTAGTTTTTCTTCGATAAAGGAAAAAACGCAAGCCAGGCGGCTGCAAATGTGAATAGTGTTTATGGTCCTGATACTGTAACAGCCAATCACGCGCAATTTTGGTTTCGTCGATTCCGTTCCGGTAATTTTGACGTCAAAGATGTACCACGCACTGGAAGGCCACGTGTCGAAAATGTCGATAAAATCATAGACATTGTCGCGTCCGACCGTCATGTAAGCACTGTTTCGATTGCCCAAGAGCTAATCATTGCACAAAAAACCGTGTGGAACCATTTGCATAAGGCTGGATACACAAAGAAGCTTGATGTATGGGTGCCACACGAGTTAATGCAAAAAAACCTCATGGACCGAATTTCCATCTGCGAATCGCTGCTGAATCGCAACAAAAGCGACCCATTTCTGAAGCGGTTGGCGACTGGTGATGAAAAGTGGATCACTTACGACAACGTCACGCGAAAACGGTCGTGGTCGAAGCGCGGTGCACCGGCGCAAACGGTGCCCAAGCCAGGATTGACGGTCAGGAAGGTTTTGCTGTGTGTTTGGTGGGATTGGCAGGGAATTATCTACTATGAGCTGCTCCCCTACGGCCAAACCCTTAACTCGGAACTATACTGTCAACAATTGGACCGTCTGAAGGCAGCAATCGCCCAGAAGCGCCCAGCTCTGGCCAATAGGAGAGGCATTGTGTTCCACCAGGACAACGCCAGGCCACACACATCGATAGTGACTCGCCAGAAGCTCCGGGAGCTTGGTTGGGAGGTTCTTATGCATCCACCTTATAGTCCGGACCTGGCACCGAGTGATTACCATCTGTTCCTGTCCATGGCGAACACGTTTGCTGGTGAAAAATTCGCTTCAAGAGAGGCTTGTGAAAATCGACTGTCTCAATTTTTTGCCAATAGGGACAAGGGCTTCTATGAGAGAGGCATCATGATATTACCTTCCAAATGGCAACACATTATCGAACAAAAAGGCGCATATGTGACCTAAATCGGATCATTCTAACTATGGTAAGTCAAGCCTTCAATGTCATGTAAAAATAATGGATTACTTTCTACTACACCAGATATTTCTCTAAAATTTTCAAACAGTTATAGGAAAGTATTCACATTTCTCCCATTTCTTTTTTTGGATGCTCATAAAATCTATTGTAATTCTCATAACAAAAATGTGAGTATTGCATTAACTTTTACAAACGTTAAAGTACAAATGTTGTGACTCGATAATAATTTCATCCATACAAAACGAGAAATAAGGCATTTTCCCAAACAAGACAAAAATGGCTTTTTGAAAAATGGGTCCAAATCTCACCCACTGCCTGCTATCACATAAATAGCAACAATGACTGAAACATTAAAAAACAAACAAGAAATGTGCTTACAACATTGGAATACTATGAATAATTATACATATAACTATGCATAAAAATACGAGTGTCACTTTTGTAAACTAGAGTTCAAAACACGAAATCTAGAGATGATGTAGATTTTATCCTTAAACCGCTCTCTAGTTATTAGAGCCAAATATCATAGGGGGGAAAGTGGATCGTTTGATTCTTTATCAACACAGTTTACACGGAACCAAATGCGACATTTTCTACGCGCAACCAACTTTAATCCTTGTTTTCTTGGAAGTAGTCTTTCATTAATTGGACACTCTGTGCTAGATTTGGTGCTCGTTGATGTATAACTACAGTGGTCATCTGCTTTGCCATCTCTACTTGATAAATAAAGTCCTCTATACCGTTTTCCTCTATAAAAGTCCTCTATAAAGAGTAAAAGTCACATACTTTTCACTCTTTGATATTAATTGTATCTGTGCCTACAGAGGCTTGGTGTACAAAAAGTCGGAAGTTGCCTCCATTTGAATTTTGGAAAGCCCTCTAGCTTTGCTTCTACGCTGTAAAATGTAATTCTCCCCACACCAGGGTAAAGCTTTTCCCGTCAAATTTATCAATGTGTATTATAGCTCAATTGTCATTCACCAAGCATGCTTATAGTTACTATAGACAACATGGGAACCACTGCAAAACACCAACAAGGAGAAAAACTAAAAACCCTTCTGCTTTACAACACCGCACCCATAAAATCTTCAGAGATTACTGTTCGCTCGTTACTTCGGACGTGACGATTGACTCCAATAATATCAAACTCACTAACCGAGAAACTTGTATGGGTGAAATTAGCTGTTAGGCGAAATTTGATTCCTATCCTCTATTGTGTGATCAACTTTTACTGTGGTCAATGATTCTGTCATCTAACCTTTTGGAAGTACTAGCTGTTACACCAGTAATGAAAGGTTTGTCTACACCCATTTTTTTTTATTTTTTGGACATGCATGTTTGGATTGTTTTGATAACTAGAGCACACAACCTTATCAGTCTCATTATAAGTTCGTGAAAGCTATAAAGTATTAGAGGGGGAGGGAAATATCATCTCCCCTGGGATAGCGAATTCTAGTTAGCAGCCAGGGATAAATACATTCCAGAGCGGAATTATATCCCCCATCCCCCGCCGTAATTCGCACCCTGGACAGATGTATGCAGGAGAACGAACACTGGAAAAGAAATTGAATTCCTATTAAAATTTATAACTTTAGAAAAATGATGTGAATTGCGGCGGACTGAAAAACTGTAGTTGACCTTTCTTCTCAGGGATGCAAGATTGTGCTAATAAATTTCGTCACAGATGTTAATACTTTAAAATATAATTTCTAATCCTACTAAAAGTATGCTTCATTCGGTATTTCCGTAGACCTTGAATCAACGATCAACTGTAAAGCTTTCTCGCCAGTAATAACAATCGAATCTGGTACTCGGTTCCAAAAACTTCTTGGTGTTATCATTTGTAGACTACGCCAGAAATGTTAAGTAAGGTCCATGATCTAGTCATGAACGACAGATATATGACTATCCTGTATTTAGCGGATATCTTTGATATTTTATAAGGCAATATACAATCGATATTGGTCAATGAACTTGGTGTGATAAAATTGTTGACACTAAGAGTTCGATGCCACGAATGCTGACACCGGGTCAGAATCACGTGAGATCCCAAAAATATCAGCAACTTATGTCACTGATTCGTGACACACTCAGAAAGAAGACTTTCTCGCGAAATTTGGTATTATGGATCAGACAAGGAACAACTATTTTGATCCGGAGACCAAAGCGCAAAGCAAGCAATGGAAGCCCTATGGTTCTCCACCATCCAAATATTTCAGGTATTCAGAGGCAAGGTTATGATTTTTATTAAGATATATAGGATATACCACACGTTCACTACCTCCAATATGATGCTGCTGTCTCAGAAGCTTATTACAGTAGTACGAGACAAAGCACGTGGTCAGACTGTATCTCTTTCCACCAATACTGTGCTCCTAGCCACACGTTTTAAGCTGCAATAATTCCGATCACCAATTAGAATATCGTATAAGCCACCCACATTATTTTCCCAGTCCTTGTTCAAGTTACTTTAATTTGTTCCCACATCCAAATCAGCATTTCTGTGAGAGGCTGTAACTCCGTACTGACTTGTATGTGAGTGGTTGCAATCATTTTACGAGAAGATTTTCTCAGGAGAATCGAAGATCTCGAATCCAGACAAAAACGATTTCACCTCATTCTCCTACTCCCCTTTCCATGTCAGGGGTAAAAAGCATTTTGATCCAGAATTGTATATACTGTAAAGTGAACTAGCAATTTTATTTCCAATAACAACTTATTTATATTGAGTATGATTTTAACACAATCGCGTCGCTAGCAAGAACGATAACAATACAGTGGAGTCACTGTAATTCAAACTTTAGATAATTCGAATTATTGAGTAAGTCGAACAGAAATTTATTTCCCTCGAAATTCGTACTGAAAGCAATGTTAAAAATTCATATGTACTTCGAATTTTTGAACCTTTTACTACGGTAATTCGAAGTAACGATTTCACTAATTCAAAAAGAAAGGAAATATTCCTTGAATTCTAATGTCCCAAACATTTACTCCACAATATGGCCATGCAGAAAACAGAAAAGCGCAGTTTCACCTGGTTTAAAGCTATCCAGAGACAATAGTAGAAAAGTGAAAATTGTTGGTTGTTGGAATGCCGCCTTCGCCCTCTACAATCAAGTGGGATTGTCCACCCTTTTTGTGCGAAGATGTACGTCCTTAAACCCCTCTTCCGCTAGCCAATTTTCTGTAGTAACAACAAATTAGTGGACGTCGTCTTAACTGCATTAAAGTTAAAGAGAGTCCGCTGTAATAATAATACACCAGGTAAATTATGTAGCTCTCAATTAAATATACAAAAATTCTGTAGATACATAATTTTATTACATGCAATTGTGCACAGATTTTCAGCGTATGTAAGGTACCCTGAACATCTTGAGAAATAGCTTTCACATAAACGACCTCTTGTAATGAGATCTTGTATGTAATTTACAACCCTTCTGGAAGAAGGAGGTGAACAGTTTCGTAACTTCATCATACAATAAACTCCACGTTACTTTATTTTCAACGTTCGAGATTTGTTTTCACTTCCACTACGCGTTACGCTCAATGAATAGCAGAGTATGAGAACATTACGTACAAATGTAGATTTGAAAAAGGAAACTATAATGTTAACATGTAGAATTAATGGGCCAAGTTCTACCTCTCTCGTAGAAGACATGCTTTTAGGGAGGCACATACCACTCAATAAATTATTTTTTACTTGGTTTATTTACAATGTAAGTTTTGTATTTTATATAATACAGTTACACTACGAATAATAATGATGGTAGGAGTTAAAGAAATAGTTTACAAATCATTCACAAACAAGAGAATACGAAGTTGAAACTATTACAGCGTTCTTTTACTTTGTTTGGTTATAATACAGTACTTAATCATACTCAAAATTGGTAAAATCGATTTTACATACGACGGGAGTTGTGTGTATTCAGTGGATATCAATGAAAAAGACATGATAACGAATGATTTTCTTCATTTTTAGAAATATCTCTATAGATTACATGAATTAACTCTACTGAACTTACGAGAAAATATTATACAAAAACGCACTTTAATAAGTAGCTTACAATTATATTATGTAGTGACTGCTTTACAATAAAATATGGACAAGGTATAATTTACGGTGTTATCAAACTGCGCAACTACCAATATTTGGACATTCAATCTGCGCAACTGTTTAAGCTACGCAACTACCTACATTCGCTAAATACCCCCATCCCTTTCACACTTCCCCTCGTTTTATTAAACATCTTTCTCTCTCTACCTTTCTGAAGTAAGTTAGTATAATTATAATACGTGGTTTATAAAAAAAATTTAATCATGGCTGATTTTATCCATATGTAGCCTGAATTTCTGAAGGGATGAGGCTGCAATACTGATTCCAAGATTGGCAACGCTGGCCAGCAGTCAGCTGAGTTCAAACTTCAGTTTTCCTTGTACGAAACTCGAAACACAACGATGGAGGAGCCAACGTCAAGTATGATATCCATGTACAGTCAAAGGGGGAGTAAAATTGAGTTAGTTGATGGGTTTAAATATAGAAAATATTATAAGAACGACCAAGAGCAGAAGTGGAGGTGCACCGTGAAGACATGTAGTGCGAAAATTGTGACAAGTGTTGACAGTGACATATTTTTGCGCAAAGAAGGAAATCATAATCATGAAGAAGACGCCACCATACATCGTCAAATAATTACAAACGGAGCTAAACGCAAAGCAAGTGAAACGGACTTATTCGACAGACCTACAAAATTAGTAAGGGGAAAAATATCGTCTGCTCCTCAAGGAATACGTGAGAAAATAACAACCGTGGATGTGAAGCTAGCAAGAAGGAACTTATACACCCAAAGAAGAAAACGATATCCAGTCCTGCCTAGAAGTATGGAGGGAGTACACGATGGTTTGTTTGCAAGTCGTAAGCCCAATAAGGAGCAACAACGGAGAAGAACTGCTCTTAGTCAATGATCCCGTAACTAACATAATAATATTCTAACCTTAAGTATTTGGTAGAAAGAACAACAGTTCTGGTAGACGGAACTTTTAATTACTGTGCAAAACATTTTTTTCAAATGTTCACGATACATTCCGTAGAAAATGGAAACTAGATTCCGCTAGTTTTTGGACTACTTCCAAATAAAACCACAGAAACATACACAACTTTTTTCAGAATGGTTGTTGAAAAATGTAGTGAGATAGGACTTAAACTTTCCCCTAGTGTCATTGTGATGGACTTTGAATCAGCTATTCATGCAGCAGCTACTACTGTTTGGCCCACGTCAACAAGAGAGGATGCAAGTTCCACTTGATCCAAACATGGTATAGGAAAATTCAAAGCCTTGGTTTATCACATACGTATACTGACAAAAACTCACAGAGTGTGGTCGATGGTTGACTTGGGTATTCGGATTAGCATTATCGGATTTTTCGGAAGTTGAAGATGCAGTTGTTAAAGATCTAATGTCCATACAGCCTCATGAAGCTCAAAGTTTATCAGATTATTTAGTTGATAATTATATTGACGCTAATTCGCCATTCCCTCCCTCATTGTGGGCATCAGAATCGCTGGAAGGTGAAAATACAACAAACGCATGTGAGTCTTTTCGTGATCAATTTAAGGAACATTTTATTAGCCCCATCCACATATATTTTTGTTTATTGAGGCTATTAAATCAATACAAGTTGAAGTGGATATTAAAATGAGAAGTGCTACTCTTTCAAACCTTAAATACAAGAGGAGGAAGCAGTATTTGCAGCAACTACAAATCATGTATCACAATAAAGAAATAACACGACTGGAGTATTTGAAGTGTGCCTCGTACCATTATAAAAAGAGCTAGTTAAAAAGGAATTTGCAAACGATGGACATTGTCCTGATATTTTTTTAACATTTAACTTAAGCATATTTAATCACTAAACAATTTTTAAACCACCAGCATAAAGCAATAAAAGACTTATGCTGCTAGTCCTAAGCCTAGAACAAATTAAATACCAAACATAATGAAATGGAATGCTTAAGTTTCTAAAAGAAGCCGAACTCAAAAGTTTGGAGGGGCTTCTTAAAATTTAGGGACCTGGCATATAACCCTTGAATACAGGCCTAAAACGGAGTAAACAACAAATGCAAGTTTATAATATTTATTTTAGAATATATATTAGGCCATAAATAATATTTCTCTTGTTTCGTAGAGTGTAGCCACCTTCAGCATTTCTAGTATTCAATTGGTGTTTAATTTGAAGTGTGAAGGAAAGTTGCTTAGCACTAAGCAGAGACACAGAGTACTAAAGCTTTCTCTCTGTGGCACTGACATATTTGAAAAGGGAAGGGGGTAGGGGAGGGAGTTGCGCAGTTTGATATTATACTCTTCAAGGTTGTCGACAACCAGCACATTTCCCTCCATTTTTTTTGCGCAGCTTGATATTATCCAAAATTTAAGATTACTTAAAAAAAGAGAGAGAGAGCTATATAGCTCTTTCTCTAATCATAAAGACATGCCTATACTTCTGAATGAAATGGTTTATCGTTATTTACTTATGATAAAAACTCAACAAAAAAGACAAAAGAGTATATGACTTACATAATTCTTCTTCATCATCATAATCATCAAAAAACAACCACGATAGACATTTTCACAAGTCGAAGTCAATTTTGGTATTATTGGACTCAGAGGGGAGAATAATATACGGAACCATATAATTAATAAGACCACAGTACGTTATTATTAATGAATTTATCCAACTATATTCTTCAAATTGGGCAGAAAGTTTTGTGGGGCGCTAGAGGATAATAAAAAATCATTGCTTAACTCGGATATATATGAAATAAAATGTGAATGTGACAAGATATATATAGAACTGACAATACACATAAAGACCCGATATGTTGAATATTTACGAACAGAAAAGAAAAAGAAAGAAACATCACAAGAATAGGGGGGAAAAACAAAGACAGAAAAATCAAAATGGCTACAATGAAAACAATTCTGAATAAACAATTCCCACACTGTGATTTTATATTATTGCAGTAGATTGTCGACTATCCGGTCTCCGTACTACCCGGCCTAGGTTTAAAAGAATATTTCTTTTTGATAAAATAAGACATAACTTAATTCACTTTGTCAAAGCTGTGCAAGCTGGCGTCTGCTACAATCCTCCGACGTACCGCCGCAGCGTGCATAACACAAGTTGAGACATGTAAAGCGCGGATTGTTACCGCCCTGCTACCTGCTGTTCACTTCGTCAGTTGCGTATCGAAAGTCAACAAGTGCGGAAGGTGATGTTCGTGTTTTTTTTTTAAATTACTGTACATAAGAAATGTTTATAAAGTACTGGCCTGTACAAAGAGGTCAGAAAAAAATTAATAAGAGCTGCTTTTGGTATAAAAATGGTGTTTTTAATGGTATGGGTGAGGCAGGAAAGAGTATTTATTTAACTCCGGCCTTTTTTTTTATTCGGCCCGCCCTTCCGCCACATTAGGCCGGATAGTTGAAAGTCTACTGTATTAATGACGTTTCCCGTGCGTAAACAAAAGAAGATAATTAAGTAAACACATGAACCGATTATTCTAAATCTACACCAAATAGATTCTGTTTTGCCATACTCTGCAAGCTGTTGAATTTAGAAATAGCACTTATATGTTATTTTACGAGAATCTGAGTGTACATCACAAGGTATTTTTGATACTGCTTTTTTTAAAGCAAAAATTTGCTAATACAAACTCATTTTCAATATTGTTCAATGGTAAATAATGGAATCTTATTTGTACATTAACTATTGTTAGAATGCGCGCAGAAAAAAATTGCAGAGATTCTGTAACCACATTAGAAATGGTTTCTGATAAAGGTTACTTCATACAGTATATACTGAAAAGTTATATTGCAAAAGAAACGAAAATCCAGAAATCCTGTTTAAAATGCCTCCATAAATTAAAAGTATGAACAAACATGGCATCTAATATCCAAAATATTAATGTGACTCAGAACATTTACTCAAGTTACTTTTTAAAAACCAAGTTACTTAACCCCCAAGTTACTTTTTAAAAAACAAATTCAATATCACTCCAGCCAATTTATAAACTCAGGCTTCAATTCACTCACTTTATACACAGTTTGATATGTAACATGAATAAATATGAGAGGCATGGATATTGTACAATTTCAATCTTGCAGAGCTTTCTTTGTAAAATTATTTCCCAATACCATTTTATTGTAATCACTGTAAAATACTTTCCCCCACTTAGTATTTTCAATCTTGGCTGCCACTAAGGTGCCCTATAACATGTTTTAGCTCAGAGCACATATAGAGCTTTTTCTTTTTCTTTTTCTTTTACTGAATAGTAAATCGGTGCTACACACACTTATGTTTGAAATAAAATTGACGAAACGGGTTATATCATCTATATGGGTCACAGAGACAAATGAAAACTATGAAACAACGATGATTTCACCCATTAATTCCAAGCATGCTTATTCATATTTACAAATTACAAGACAAATAATCCATAATATTTCAAATTAAATGAGAATTATACCTTGCAAAAAGTTTAGTACGGTTTTAGTGATCTTGATGTTTGACTTCGATATTTTTCTGCACTTCATTCACCTCTTACACCAAACGAAAAATATTACTTTACGAACTATGATTGCGTCTATTGATGAAAATTGAAGGGGTCAATTCCAAAAGGAGTTATATCCGTTTAGTAAAGTTTTCTGTTTAAAGCGAAATTCTAACTAGGCGCTTTGGCCTACAACACGTATAATGGGTTTCTGCACATTACTAGAGTGTTATATAAACACTTTTGGTATGTCAAAGTTTTAGAGATATGGAGCATGGATTTGATAATTTACAAAATTTGTCGTGTTTTGTAGGTTTTTAAAAAGTGGATATAACCCTTTTGGCAGTGTGCTCTTCAATTTTAATTATTACGGATTCTCTACCTAAAACATTGTTATCAATATTGAGAAAAGATAGAATACTGATGATAACGAAGCTGTCGTTGTGTAAAAAGTATTTTTACTTCTATTTAAAATACCTGCTTATTACTTTTTAACATATTTAGAATGTTGCACTTGTCCTTCGTTAGTTTTCGCAATAGGATATTTAAATGTATGTTACTGTTCTTGCGAACATTGCAGCACAACTTGAACATATTGATATGATCACTACGTCACTAAGGAAACTAAGTAAGAAAAAAAAATAAAGATACATGGGGCGATTTTAAATGGAGCACTATTTTCACCCGTAACAGTCTTCACAGCTGGTGTGGGAGCTGCAACACGATTATTAGCTTGAACAATCTGTGATGTCCAGTGAACCATATATTCCACAGGTATGCGGGACATGGAACGTAACCTAAAAATTAACCAAATGTAAAAAATAATGTCACTACTGCAAATATGAGCAATGCAACACATATATTAAATATATATATAAACGGGCCAGCTTTTTTGCCAGGATTTCACATATAGAACAGGATTACACACAATGGAATTTGAACGACGGATTACAGTAGAAAAATCTCCAAACTTACTTTTTATTGTCCTCAGCAGAGTAGACAACTAAAATAACAGCACATAATATCTTATGGAATTTAATACGATAAAATTCATTGGTAAAGTAAAAAAAAGTAAAAAGAGTAAGTAAAAAGAAAAAACAACTATAACTTACATCTTGAATGAGGAATTTCTGCGAGCAAATCTTTGTCAGAACATATGATTCCGAAGTTACTTTTGAATGCATGAATTTACATAGCATGGTACAAAATGCACACAAGCAGAGACGGTTCTAGGCCGGGGCCGGGGGGGACTGGGTCCCCCAGTTTTTTGCAGTGAAGATAAACTAATATCCTCAATTGTCTTGAAGTATTTAGTATAATTAATATTTATTTTACAAGAAGTTTAATGTTATCGATTCTTGAACATGAAATGAAGTGTACCATAATAAGCTTCTATAAACATGGGGTGGGGGAAGGAGTCACAGTGTATGTTAGAAACTGCATTTTGTCGAGTTTTAAACGATTTTTTAATTTCTTAGAACAAGTTTCAAGTAGTTATTTTATTGTTTTTTGGTTATGTAACACAGTTTTTTTTTTTAAACCTTTTAGAAGTCTTCACTATCAACAACGTTGTATATAAATGGAAGACCACATCATCTAAAAATTTAATTTATTGCTTATAGGCAATGCGGTGTTGTTTCGAAATTATACCACCAGTAGCTTATACCGAAAACGACAGAACGCTAATCGTTGTCCGACTTACTTCTTACTATAAAAATAATATAGGAAATTCTAGTCCAACCTACAAATAAAAAGTAGAAATCTTTTTTTTTTTTTTTGAAATCATCTTATTTAGGTCTAAATTGGTGTTGAATTATACAATATATCCAGTGTGGTATTTATAGATTTTTAAGTGTGTGTGTGTGTGTGTGTGTGTAGAGGGGGGGACCCTTAATGCCGTTTTATCTAGTGTAAAATTCAATCAAGTCATTTTATCCAGTGTAAATTTGGCAGTTAACTATACGTTTCCCTCTGTAAATTCCATAAATTCCATGCACTGATGAGCTTCTCCGTAGCCTGATGGTTAATGAGCTAGATTTCGGTACAAAAATAATGGATGTAAAATAGACTTTCATTATAAAACAATGTTCCCTCCCTTATACTATTCCCCCCAGGGATAAAAAATCTAATATGTGAGGGGGAATAAAAAAATATGTGAGGGGGGAATTTCCCCGCTAAATACCACACTGAATATATCTCTTTGCTCTTTGTGCAGGCATGAGCCCACATGACATGTATCACACCCACCCACACAAACATACATTTGTTGGGTCATTGTCTGAGAAGAGCTTGTACTGAAAAACGCATTGGAACGAATGGTGGGAAGGCAAAAGAGGAAAGAAGTAGATTATGGACAGCATCAAAATAGAAACTCTTTATATATATAACATATTATGCAACGTTGAGAGAACCGCCACTACACACAGGGCAATTATATTCAATGCAAGCAAGGTACAAGGTAACTAAAAACGTTCTTGCCGTTTCTGACGTCGCATTGGAAAAGCTTTCGGGGTGGGAGTAAGAACACTGGCCGTGAACAAGACAGTCGCTTTGCGCATCCACACCACTCACAGCTCGAGTAGTGGCGAAGGCAATGGAGGTGTCGAAGGAGATAGTTCAGGATTGTCTGCTTTATGACTTTAAAGGTCGGCTTGTCCGGAGTCAAATAAAGTCGCCGAATACGTCAAGTTCTTGGGGATAATACTGTGAATGAACGCGCCACCAAACACCGATTCCAGAAATTAAAGTCAGGAGATCTGTACCTGTGTGAACTCCCCAGTCCTGGATACAGAGGTTCTGAAGGCAGACATAGAGCAGGACAACAGTCAAACATGTGGTGAGCTTGCGAACACTTCCAGCTTTCTGTGAAAGTCAGATTTCATCTTATTAGTGAAGCATTGAATATTCAACATGTCGTTGAATACAAGGAGCGGAAACAGCACTATCTCCTGCACATGTTCTTCGCTGTTTGTGAAAGATGACCTTCTGAAGCAAATATGCACTGAGGTGAAATCAACTGTTGACACCTGAAATTACTAAAGTGATCGTGGATTCCATTATAGAGACAGTGATAGTAGTAGTGATTCACGCCTGGAACAGACCATGACATTTAAATCTGATGAGGTGAGTGATATGAAAAAGGAGCTTTGTACTGTGCGAAGTGAAATAAAAGAGCATGACAAGACAATTGCAGACTTAGATGAAAAAATGTAGAACTGGAGTAGTACCAACGAAGAAATAACCTCCGTATTTTTGGTTTACCTGAACGTGACGGTGAAAATACAGACTTAATTGCCTTGTCTCTTTCTGACGACAGGTTAGACGGAGTTCAGAACACCGACTTGTGTCGTACCCATAGAACAAGCTCAAAGAAGCCGGGTAGGAACTGAGCTATTATAGTTAAATTTACCAACTACAATGCCAGCGCAATGGTTTTCAGAAACAAAAGAAAATTAAAAACTCAGGGATTGCAATCAGAGAGGACCTTTGCCAAGCTAGATTACAGCTGCTCAAAAAAGCAACTGACAAATTTAGTACAAGGGATGTTTTTACGCAAGACGGCAAACTAGTGATTGTGAAAGACAAACAAAAGCACTTTATTTCAAATGTGAGTGAGCTACGGTCACTTTGAACTCAGCGATAAAAAATCATTAAACAGCAAGTGTGGATTGAGTTCGTTAGAATCAATACTGTATTTATCTGGGTGTAGTGTTCTATTATGTTCGTGCGTGTCTTGAACAGCAATCCCAGTATGTATTTTATTGATTGTTCGTCTATTTTGTGTCGATGTTTATGTATACTTATAGATGTGTGTGTCAGTTTTTCCTGTGTGTTAGCGTACTTGAATATTCAGTGGTGTATCTTTCGTTTAATATCAATTGTTACTTCTACTAAAATGTTAAGTTGTGGTGTAATTTCGGAAGCTAGGTTGTCTAACTGTAAAAGGGATAAATCACAATTCTTTACTGGTTCACTTTTCAAGAGATTAATCGCTGACATTTCTTCGTTATACTGTGGTTGTTTAAAGAAAGGCTTTTTCTTCTTCTTCTTCTTCAAGACTCCTCGGCACGAGGAGATAAATGGAACCGGTAGAATAATGCACCTTTCTTTCCAGTCAATACAAGTATAATATGTTAATTAGTAAGAATACGAATAAGTAATGAGTACTAAATAAAGTCCGTTCGCAACCGGAGTTGGCTTGTTCCCCGGAAAAAGCGAAAAAAAAAAATAGTTAAAATGTCATGATCGGGTAAGAAGTTAAAAAGGTCTAATCAGGGTAAAACGTCAAATCCGGTAGAGTTGGGACGGATGTGGGGCAGAAGTTCGGAAGGAAAAGTGAGGGAGTGGGAAAGTGTGTAAAATGAAAATGTAAGAAAGAAGGAATGTATATGGGTGTAATGTAAAAGAATGTGTAAATGTATGGGCGTGTAGTGTATGTATGTGTATCACACGGCTGGGCACACTCCCGCACTATTCACTTCCGAAGAGCCTCAGATGACCGATGTTCACTAGCTGCAATCCTTCGCCGAACCTCAAGAAAGGCTTTTCTAAACCTGTCTATGAGTACCGGGGATGTACACTGATGCTCAAAACATTTTTCGCATGTCTTTACTTGACAGTTTTTGACAAATAATATTTTTTCCCTTGGATTCTGGCGTTCGCTTAATTGTTTTACTTGTAAAGAATGTAAAAACGAAGATTTCCTGAAATTTTGTCACAAAAATATTAATAAGGAAACTAGAAAGAAAAAAACTAAATATGAAGAAATTGTTGAAAAATTTCTAAGTCAAAAAGTCAGAAATTTGGCAACATAGGGAAATTTAAAGGAAAAGAGGGGAAGTTTTTTCGCTCGCCGTAACAGTCCATGTCTTTAGTACTATCTGAAACTGAAAATAGAGAAATGTTTACTCAAATGAAACAATACGCAAACAAAGGTAACAGACATAATGCATGCACCGTATGATCATGTGACAGAAACTATTATATTCCCCGGAAAGAAGCGAAAAAAGACATAACAGCTCGTTTAACCTTCGAAGTGAAGACTTTCAATCAACGACTCAGCAATAAATGTTTATCAAAAAGAGTTAGAGCACAACGCCCTCGTGGCGTAGTGGTTAGGCCTTGGACGTATGGATTCAAGGGTCATGAGTTCGAATCTCCACCCATTACTAGTAATATTTTTTTTTAAAAATAATTTTGAATACAATTTATAGTTCGCGATTTTTTTCTTTCTTGTATTCTCTCATTGCTGATGGAATGGTCATTCCTACATTAAGCGTAGACACTCAGAAAAGTGTAAGTGTTGTGTATTAATTTTACGAGACAGTAAATATGTGCTCAAAACTGTATTCTCATGTAAGGTTTAGCAACAGGTCTTATGAATGTATGTGCTCCAAAGCAGTTACACTTCTAATCTCTAAACCCAATCCATATTTAAAATTAGTCATGCACATTACGTTTCAAATTCCCAATAAGTATCAGAACATTATATGTATAAATGTTACTTTCATGTCATTTATAATATCCTTAACTGACCCTTGATTTAGTTTACGAAATGTAACAGTGTATAATACTTACAGATTTCTAGAATATTCTATTATTATCATTATTTTAGTAGTCGTGAGTTTTCACAGACAGTGATCAGTGATATAATAAGCTATTCTTCTTAAAACTAGTCTAATTCCCAAAACTTCCGACAATTTCCAGTCGGCAGAATGCGAAACGTCTAATTTAGAAATAAAATACATTTACCTAAGGGTAAATATGTTTACGCTTATATTCAGCAAATGTTTTTCGTTAATACAAAACTGGGTGGCTCAAGTGGGAGAGGTTTTTTTTTTTTTTAACGTGCGTGAGGTCGCAAGTTCGAATCTCCTTGATTGTTTAACTTTTATCGCTCTTTTTAAAACCAATATGAGTACTTCACACGTCGAGTAAAGAAGGAATAAAAATGAAGGAAAAATTAACTGCAAAACGTTAGAAGAAGGTTATTATATTTCTGTGATGTAAGCGATCAGCAAGAAGGCAGCAACTTACTCTATAGAGCCCCTGCTCGCCACTTGCGACTAGTGACAGGATGAGCACACGAGGCTGAGCCATTCTCGCGCATGCGTATTACTCCTTAAGAGTAAACATTACTTCCAAGCATGTACTTCCAGTTACCAATTTAGAGTATTGGCAGCATGTCAGAAAACTAACCCGGGATCGAACTCTGCTATAGTTTTTTAATTTTTTTTCTTAATGAAAATAACTTTCCTCTTTGTTATATATAAAAACGCATTAGAAAATTTAATAAGATTACTGAACAAACGCATGTGGAGGTTAGGTAAGTCAGGTACGGTTCTTTTTTATTATACACACGATTAACTCGGGTTTTCACAATGTGCTGTTCCTGTCGCTAGTCAGAAGTCTGCTCACCTACTGTGCACGCGCTATAACGTAACCGGGCTTCTTACGTAACACGTGCTCTGTAAATACAAATAAAAAGGCCCTTTTGCCAGGTCGCCTTCGAGGACTACTGGTTAAGACGTCGGTTTTTTGAGTGAGAGGTCCCGGGTTCGAATCCCGCCTGGGACATTTTCTTTTCTTTCTTTCAAAATATATTTTTATATGTTTATATTTATTATTAATAATTACTTTCTTGCATTTTTCGTACATTATCCTAAATTAGTTACCATGGGAACGTGGAGGTTAAGGTTAGGTGCGGTCATGTATATTTTCAAAACATATATTCAAATGTTCATATTTATTGCTAATAATTGCTTTGATGGATTTTTCGTAGATTATCTTAAATTACCGACCATGGGAACGTGGAGGTGAGGTGTCGTCATTTATCTTTACACTTTTTGTTCTCATATACGTCACAGTTCTTTTCCTTGGAGCACAAAATAACTTTCTCCAAGCCAAATGAGCAGGGGATGGTCAAATACTTGACCAGCATTAGACTTGTTATGATAAGAAAGACTTCTAACCTTTCTGCGCGTGCGCAAATCACACCGAAACTGAGAACAGACCTTCCAATAAGGCAAAATGAATTACTCAGTGTTTTTCAAGGATTACGGCCGATAATTCCAAATACTGACATTTCTCTTAAACATTACGGGATATATCAAAGAACTTTTTCAACAGTGAGCTCTTATTTGAGTTGCTATTATTTTAAATGTAATTAGATTAATGACAAGTATAATTATAGCACTAACCTAATAAAATTGTTTGTAGCGGAATTTTT
>JAGDQP010010736.1:0-24284 GCA_022664845.1 Lepisma saccharinum
TTATTTCAGCTTGGACTATTGATATCTACGCTAAATCCAGCGTAAATATAAATTACGAAAATGACAAAAATTACCATAAAATTTGCAAAAAAGTTGTAGCTCCATTTTCACCGAAACCTTCCTTTTGTGGTTGGATCAGAGCGAAGTTTGTCCAACCACATTGTTTTCGATTTCTGGGCTAAACCGAGCGTGCACAAAATATGGGATAGTGTGCCCAAATTAGCACAAAATATGCAAAAAGCCTTAGAGTGGTTTTTATCCCGATAGCTTGATATGGTTGGGCCAGCGTGAAGTTGGCCCAACCACATTGTTTTCCATTTCTGGGCTAAACCGAGCGTGCACAAAATATGGGATAGTGTGCACAAATTAGCACAAAATATGCACAAAATCCTGGAGTGGTTTTTATCCGGATAGCTTGATGTGGTTGGGCCAGCGTGAAGTTGGCCCAACCACATTGTTTTCGATTTCTGGGCTAAACCGAGCGTGCACAAAATATGGGATAGTGTGCACAAATTAGCACAAAATATGCACAAAATCCTGGAGTGGTTTTTATCCCGATAGCTTGATGTGGTTGGGCCAGCGTGAAGTTGGCCCAACCACATTGTTTTCGATTTCTGGGCTAAACCGAGCGTGCACAAAATATGGGATGGTGTGCACAAATTAGCACAAAATATGCACAAAATCATGGTGTTGTTTTGGTCTTAAAAGCTTGATGTGGTTGGGCCAACTTCACGTACCTCGTAATTAGGGTTACCAACTGGAAATTGTAGAATGGAGGACAAAACTCTGGAGAAAGCCGGACTTTTCTTAAAAAAAATACCGGACATATTGAAATTGCAGCAATATACATTTTTCTTACCACAATCACGTTCGTTATGTACCTTTTTATCTAGTAGTGAAAATTGTTCAGAGGTTAAAGACAAAAATATTACTTGCTGATGTGCTAGTTATACAAAGTGATTTGTACTTTTCGCAATTTCACGAACGGAGACAAAAATAGTCGAGTACGATATATATCGACAGTACCACAACCACGCACCCTAGTAGTTAATAAATGTGACAAATAACCGCTCGTGACCATAAAGTTTACCGTAAATAACTCAAACAATGCAGATTTAGGTGTAGTAATGTCTAGCTAATTTTATTTTTAAAATACCGGACTGTTTGACGAAAAAGACCTGCCAGCCTGATATTTATAAAAATGTTAAAAAGCCGAACATGTTAGAAAAAAGCCGAACATGTTAGAAAAAAGCCGAACATGTTATAAAAAAACCGGACGGTTGGTAACCGTACATGTAATCCTCTCAAAACTTTAACGTAATACAATCATCTGATAGGCCAAGGTTGCTTTCTAATTTGGTGAGTACGAAACGTACTTTTAATATATTAATGTATTTTACACAATTTATTTTACTTTTTTGTTTATGAAAATCTGCGTAAATAACATTGTTGGAAAAATTGAATCACTGTCTACAAAGAGAGCTCCTTCATTACACAAAGAGCTCGTGCAGCGGGTCTAGATTCACTGCCCAGAGCTACAAACGCGAAGCTCGGCGGCAATTTTGTGCAAGCCACATAAATCAATATTCTAGTTAATTTCTATTTGTTATGAAATTATCATAATGTCACACGCTTATTTATTAATCAAGTATTGCTTAATAGATGTCTAGCAATGTATTTAAAAAAAATAGTAATCGATTTTATGTTTATCTAACACTGAGTTCTAGTAATTTTAATTACTATTTTTTTCAAATTAGAAACTAATTATAGCTTATTCGAAAATACCGTTAGTATGTTCTTTTTGTTGTGGAGCAGTAAAATAAAATTCAAAACTCTCAACATCAGTTTTACATTCTGGTGGATAAACCTTGGCAAAAATACATATCGTAGATTGTATACGCAATACACTATGTACGAATATATTTTTTAAAAGGAGTGGGCGGTTCAATACAAGAACTGTTATGAGCGCTCTTATTAGTAAATGCAAATATATGGTGGCACAAAGCAAAATTTACATCCCCCTTAATTCGTAATGGGTTGCCACTTGTCCCGTATGTTGGGTAAAAATTACGCTTCCCGTATCATGAGCGGTTGTCCCGTATTATCTGAAATAATTCATATACAGATTTTTAGCTCATCAATAATTTTAACAAATAAACTATGATGGTCATTTTCCCAATTGTTTACTATGCAGACTATGTTCATATTTATAGGCCTCAACATGACGACGTATAAACTCGTGCCTTCTGTTTGTTCTTGTTGATAGCAGATATTTATTTATGCCAACTGTGATTAGAAAATTGAAATATCCATTTTCCTCTCACCAGTGATTTTGGAGTATGAACAGATATTAAATTGTGTAGGTAGTCATAGTCTTCGAACACCGTTTCCGCACAACGTGAAATCAGGTATCTTAAACAAAACTCATTGGAGCAAAGTATGTTTGTAACTCCAGTATACGTTCAGAAGCTGTCCAATAGCAATTCAACAGATCTGGATGAAAGTCCGCCGACTGTTACTAAAAGATGTATATACGTGATTGCAGAACAGCTATGCCATCACATAAATAGCCCTTTTGGGTCAGATATTTTCCCAAGCAGGCTAACAACTGATCAGGTTATTCCTAAAGTGAATGTTACATACAGGCAAAATTATCGTCCCATTTCTATTTTATCAATATTTTTAAAAATATTAAAATACGCAATGTTGGCAAGTTTATATAACGTTCTATTTACACACAAGTTGATATCCATTTGCCAACATAGTTTCCAGGAGAAATATATGGACACTGCACTGTATTATTTTATTTAAAAAATCAGATACTTTAAATAAGAGTCATCAAAACATAGGTGTATGTATAGATTTTTCTAAGGCATTTGACAACGTGCATCATTTAACTTTATTAACGAATATCAGCATGGTATCAGAGATGTGATTAGATGTTATGGTACTTGAGCAACAGAAAGCAGGCAGAACTGTTAATTAGATAAGCATAAGATTCAATTCCTCACTAGCTGAAATTAATAACGGTGTTAATCAGGGCTCTATTTTAGGACCTATATTATTTCTTTTTATGTACATGATTTGTCTTAGTTCACAGATTCGGAAAATGTTGTTTTGTACTCTGATTTGAATTTGAATTTAATTATTTAAGACCTTTAGATATCTTTGGCTCAAACCGGTTGGATAATGATGGGATGATTGGTGGAAAAACAAAGCGGGAAAACCCCGAGAAAACCTACGCGCATGGCGTTTGTCCAGCACAAAACTCACATGACGCAAGCAGAGTTTGAACTGACGATTCCAAGCGCCAGAGATGAGAGCTCTAACCGTTGATCCACCGTGTGTTTCAGTAACTGGAAACACTGATCAGAAAGCAGAAAGTAACTTAAAATCAATGACAGCAAGATTAATAGAGTGGATTTCAATAAACAGTCTGAAAATAAACGTAGATAAATAAAAAATCCTACATTTTCATCTTTTTCACCGACCGTTTACATTTCCACCCATAATGCGTAGTAAATTCTTTAAGTTTGTAATGCACTTCTAAAAACAAATAAATAAACGAAAAGTTAAAATTGGATGATCACATTCTTGAACTTAATAACAAAATTGAATGGTGTCTGCTTCATCATAAATAGATTATGATGTCTGTTGCACAGGCTGGTTGTAATACCACTGCAGACAACGTTTTTCTTTCTTGGCTCACTCTTTCCGTTTCTTTCGTTCTTGCTTCCTTGGTCTTGTCACTCAGATCAGGGTCGCCACATGTAGCTTCGTGTTCTTGTAACACTCGTCTTCCTTCAACCAAGTTAGGAAATGTTTGAAAATCAAACTTGGGGGTGTCTTCTTGTTGATTTAAATTAATTAAATGTTCTGCTGACTTCGATGTGGTGTTATCTATATTACGTGGTACAAATTGACCTAGAGTACACGTTTGTACTTTGAAATTTGCTATCGTCAGGTATTGCGGCACTGGTTTGTGTAATTCGTTGAAATTAATCAAACGTTTACCCATGTATGCACTATGATAGTGTGTTTTATTTGGATAATAAATCTTATAGACTCTTGGCACCTTCAAATGAGTACTAAAACTTGCTGGACTGTGGCGTCTGAAAATTCTAAGGGAAATATTGAACGGCAGCGGAATCAGTTAATTGTCTATACAATAAATAATTTACCCTTCACACTCTGTTAACGCTCTATCCACTATTTGTCTATTTTTTAGTTTCAAAAAATCGCTTTCATGTAAAAGTGTGGTTCAAAACTTAATATTTCGTCCGCTTCTAGTCCCTCCTAATAGCTTCACGTATAAATTCTAGTCATACTTTTCCTTAAGTTCTTGAAGATGCATGCGCAGGGTATTTGTACGAACTACTGAGTTCACTACATTTGTAGCCATACTATATTGAAAATTTATATAAATATATTATATCAAGCACTATTAAACTTTATGCTGCACTTAACTCAGCTTCTTCTTATGACACTAATACACCTTAGCGAGGGAGCTCGCTCTAGACACCACCTCGCGGTACACTGCTCGCTGGACGTCTGTGACTATCTGGACAACTGAAGACAGAAGCCAATAACTATTAAGTTCATCTTTGGAAATAGCCACCTTCGTCCTGGAAGTTGTCAAGAGCACGCTAAAATTTCTTGATTCAATGACTTATAGACAAATTAGTGCCCACTAATATCCGAAATAACAAAAATCCAGGAAAAATTAAAAAAACAATAACAGCTTATCCAGTTTCTTTGCACCATGAAAGTTCAAAGTTACGCTTATGGAAATAAGTACAATGCTAATTATTATTGCTGTGAAATGTCCGACAACTGATAGTTTTATATTCCCTGTAGAACAGCATTGAATATTATGGAAGTAAATTCTGTTAATAGTGTACTTACTATATGAAGAAGAATACTGGCAGCTTGATAATATTTTCTTTTAAAGTAAAACCACTCTATAGCGGTCGTCTGCAAAACTTTCTGCATAAAATAGTTTTTCAGATGTGAGTAATTTTCCTATCAAGAAGACAAATGATGACTTTATTTCCAATACTCCTCCGAAATAATTATTGAACATCATCAGTAACAATATTGTTACAAAGTGCCTAAATGAACTCCTGAGCCCCGAAGCATGGCACAAGTTCTGGCAAATTCGGCGCTTTTTCACGAATCACTTGACATGGCTCCCGTCTAAGGAGAGTCCACATGGAAACAATATGGAATTGAAAGTTAACAAAACTTATGCGTAAACAGCACTTGCTCGTATGCATGCCGCTAACCTGGGGCTGCGCGCGCAGCGGCTTAAGCCGTCCAGCTCAATTCGGACGCACCATACCCCCAGTTCGCTTCGCTCGGTGTGCATCCTGCTATGGTGTGTTTATACATCCTAGCTTTTAATAGCTAAACTCCACGTTACTATGGTAAATCTTTGGTTCACTAATTTTACTGTACGAAAAATGCAAGAAAGCAATTATAAATAATAAATTTGAACGTAGAAAACAACATTTTGAACGAAAAACAGAAGAAAAAAATGGTTGCCCCCTCCGAGATTCTAATTTGGTACCTCTGGATTTATTTTTCCATGCTTTAGCCACGAGATCATACTGCCAGTTGCCGAAGAAACGATTGACGGTGCTACTTATATTTAGAGCTCTGCGCCTGCGCAAGAGCAGGCTAAGTCCTTTTTAGCCGGCAGCCAGGTCAAATAGTTCGTAAAAATATACAAATTAGGATCCGAACAACTCTGTTCAATAAACCCCGCGAACTTGGTTCTATGATTGGACTTTTCTTAACTGCCCAGTATTTGTTTATTACAGTTCTATATCTGTAGTATGGTGACACACTATATGTAGGTATAATCTCAAATAACAAATATTGTTGTTGCATTCTACATAAAATTTAAAGTGCGCGTCAATTCATATCTCACTTTTTGACTTCCAGCAATGATTCTACCTTCACTGCTAAGCTGTCACATCAACGAACAATAATATCACTATGTTTCTAACCTTGTCACGGCACGCACACATACTTTACACAGCGAAAATCTCGGGAATCATTCTATGGAGATTAGCCTCGTGTCCCATTTTCAATTCCGTTTCCAGATGAAGGATAGTGCGTGTATACATAAAATTGAATTTAAATTGAATTTAGTTTTAAGGCCTTTTAGGCAACTTTGGCTCAGGCCGGATAAATGATGATGAGATTTATTGGTGGAATGAAGAAAGTGGGAGAACCCCGAGAAAACGCACGCACACGCATGCGCGGATTTATGGAAGACATAGCCCATCAATCATTTCTGAGTGACTTTAAATGTTTCATTCTAGACGATAGTTTTGCAATTCGTTATCCATAAAATTGTATTCCCCCAGGGCATCCATACTATATCTGCCCATGCGCACACGATGTTTGTCCACCACAAAGCGCACATGGCATGAGCAGGGATGAATCCAACGCAGCGTTTCTCAACATTTTTCATGCCGCGACTCCCTTGAACGGTGCCTTCTGCCCGGTGATCACCAGAAATAATGTTCTTGTTTTGTAATAAGCGGATTTATTTACGTTGTACTAAATGGTCTCATGAAGGCATCAACACACGCACACACAAACACACACACAAACACGGTTTCGTGAATAATTGTAGAAAATTTTATGGAAATATCTGGAAAACTTTCGCTTTTACCGTTCTGTTTCTCAGTTACACGAATTAATAAAGGTAAAGCTATCCTTGCGATACACACTCGCCGGGAACGGCACATAAGCGAAGTGGAGGTAGCGCTCCACATATTCTCGATCTACGGTACGAAGAGAGGTGGAGTGGTCAGTTCCACACTCGACCGCCTTCACCTTCCCAAGGTGCCCAGGAATATCAAGGACACTATGATATTCAGCTTGATAGAAGTCTGAGTGCACTGGAGTGCGCCAGGCATGGGGAGGATGGGTACCTAACTTTTGGTACCCCCGAAAATCGTAACATGGGCGTTCTTGTTCATATTCCTTATTTATTCATTACGTGTACCGACCAGTAAGCAGGTCTTTCATTACAATTGCAATTCTTCACGTTCTTCTCTTTGAAATACTTTCCAGGGAACAGCTAATATAAGTATTTCAGTGCTTTTTCTAAGTTGTATTATTACCTAAATAAACGAAAAGGTTTCAAAGAGTTCAAACTGTAGTGCAAAATAAATGATACTAAAGAAATTATCAACAACGTGATGCGTGCAATAAATTGCTATAATTTTTACAGAGTAACTGCACATTTGAAATCAATTTTGTGACATTTTCTATTCCTCAATAGAACAATTTATTTAGTGTGTTCAGTAAACAATACGAACAAGAAGAATCATCCTGAATATCCGCATATCCTGTTTTGATGACGGAATTCAGCTGCACCTGTCATTATTAATGTACATAAGATGGAGTGATCACCGTTGTCCCGTGGCTAGGCTCGCGAAATTCTGTAAAACAAGAAGCGGCCGTAGTTAAGTTGGTACAGCGCAGGGATTCCGCCAGTAATTTGTTTGCGGGGTTGTAAAGTTACAGAAGGGTAATGCACGGTATCTATCGATTTTTGACAGTATAAATTTTAAAGTTTAGAGTTTTCTAGAAAATTTGAGGGTGATACTGATAGAATCACTGATAAAGCGTTAGATTCTCATTCTGGAGTTCCTATGTTCGATAACATCGACCGACCATCCTGACAGGATTTTCCAGGGATTTTCTTCAGTCACAACAGGCAAATGCCGGATGATACCTTTAACTTAGGATCTGGTCTACTCCTCTCCTTCTTGATCATACTAGCTGAGGTTTTCCAGTTTTTCCTCAGCCACGGCAAGGAAATGCCTGCATGGTACCTTCAACTTAGGCCCTGGCAGACACCTAGTCGCATCCTTTACCCTCCCCTGACCCAGGCTGAGACTTAGATGACTATGAAACTAATAATTAAAGTTCAAGTTCAAACCTCATGGGCTACCATCCTGACAGATTTTCCAGGGTTTCCCTATTTATTAACCGAGTACCGGAATGGCACGTAAGTAAGATCCTGACCGCTACCTTTCCCATTCTTTCCTTTACCATATGCCGGTCCGATTGAAAGATGCTTAAATTTATACTTCAACTCAACAAGAGGCAATCCAACGCGATATTTTGAAAAAAAAATAAATAAAAAAAACAGCAATACACCAGATCATTTATTGTAGTATTTTCCTATCTTGTACACAAGAGGAGAAGAGAATGGTCCGCACCACACACAGCGTCTACTAAGAATATTGCTTTAACAAAACTTCTTTTGATTTTGAAACTATCATCCCAACAATAAAAGAAGGCCTTTCCCTAAAAAAAATTCTTTTTTCCCCTTTTTTTTTTTTTTTTTTTTATTGTTGCTGCAAATAATAACAGAATCTTATTTTGAACAGAATCTCCAAAATACCACGAACGAATAAGCAAACAATGAATGAAACGACTAACTCCATTAATTCAATTGAATGAACAACGGAAGACAAGGTACTCATCGTGCGGGACTACCCTCCCCACACCACTGGTTTCAACCATAGGGTTTCACAACCGAAGTCACTTCCTCCCTGCGCAATGCTTTCTTCATCCGTCAATTCATAGATGGCGCTAGTTCCTACATGAAACGAACGCTAAAGGGCACGAAAAATCGATTGGATGTATCCTTGGCCGAAGAAAGCAAAAAAGGGCACAAGGAAAGGAGAAGACGTTATATGAGCAGTCCTTAAGATGGCCTACTTTCCGGTAGGAAAGGAAATAGGAGATGAAGAGTGTATTTAGGATGCACCCCACGTCACGAAAGTGCTCTTTTTAAAAAAAGTATTTGTCACAGAGAATAATGTATTGGAGTTGTAACACTGCATTTAAGTTAAATTGTAGCAGATACGCGCAGAAAACTTACATCTTATACAACTTAATTCAGTTTTATAACTGTGATAAAAAACACGTGTATGGCCACTAATTAAAAGCGAACATTTTCTTAACAAAGGCCATTGGAAAAATACAACGAGAACACACTAAAAAAGCAGCTACGCAGTCTAGCATGGAAGAATAAAAAAACTGACTTTAACTAACTCGTCTACGCCCACTTGGCTAAATAGTGTAAACATCATGATACGTATAACTTCAAACGTTTTAAATAGTTGTCATAAATAATTAAACTCAATCGAAGTAGCAAGATAATTACGGTAACCTACCAAATAATAATATATAGCTAATAATGATCATAAAATTCCAAGTGGAAATAGCAGTTATACTTTACAAAAGCTCCTTCTGTTATATGGCTTTGTACGTTTTTAATATGAACTTATTTTGATTAATTGGTATCAAGAACTTCCTATATCGTGTGCAAATTAAGTGTTATAAGTACACTTGCTCCTTATATAGATATGCATTAAGAAATTTAATTAAAATATTGACCAAGGGCACTTGGAGGTTAGGTAAGTCAGGTTCGGTGTTTTCTAATTGCACACGCGGCATGCACAGAGACATTGTTTCTGCATTCGAAACTCCTCAATATGCTATGTTTTGCTTTCTACAACCATGCAAGAACCTAAAATGCGTGCGAAAATAACAACGAAAGTTGGTATAGTAGAATTTGTCATGTTAATGCAACATTACAACTTCGACTTTAAGAACTTTTTTCCCATTTTGCACACAATTTAGTGTCTTTCGTGGCTATAGGAAGCAAAATATAGCATTTTGAAGAGTTCTGAGTGCTCTATGCCAGAAGGGGTGCAACGTCACAGAATAAATGTTCAACAGTATTTTTAAAGAGTCCAACACACAGTATGAGTAACGTTAGATGCAGCAAAAGTCTTACTCACACGTTTGAAAATGTGACAAGTAGTTGTTAAATGGTGCCAAATTGGATAGAATCGTACCAATATTTTTACAAAAGGGGCTGAAAATGCCAGCGTGGTACCAACGGGCCGATGGATGAAAAGGAGGGCTGAATTTGGTACAATTGTACCAAGTGTGGCAACCCTGCTACTACTGTTCGGCTGTCACGGTACCCCAGGTTATATTAGCAAAAGGTTAAAATCACCGCCATCTACAGTTTTTGTGGATTGCCGCTTGTTCATCAAGAAATCTATTTCCATTCCTTCAGTCTTGTTTATCGTGGCTAACGAGTTCTAATATTATCAACGCTTTGGAAGTGTCTTCCATTTGTTCATCTTTCTCCTTCAACCACACTTCCGGTTCTTTTACATAATACCACACATACATAAAAATGGTCAATTATATAGTTTTGAAAGTATGTAAAGCAGTGGCGTCCTTTCAGTTTTTGCTTGGAGGGGGCAAGATAATTTAGGATAACCTTCGCTTGGTGCGTCCCACTTATTTCCACTCATAGTTTTTACTTCATACTCTGCATATACGTAATCAGTGATTCCGCCACCCACCCTGCCTGTGAAGGGTCACCCCCTAAATTCTCGAGAGCACCCCGAATTTTTAAAAAATTACTTTTAAAAATCGACAAAAAGGTGCAAAGTTTCATTTTTTTTTATTTATTATTAAGTTTCAGATACAGCTTGAGTTGCCATTTTACACAGAAACAACATTTACACCATCCGTCCCAATTTTGACATTACACATACCCGCAAACTGAAAATCCTGGCAGAATCCCTGTAGATAATTCACATGCATCTTTTCGCTGTTAACGATATTGCTGAAAACAAGTTGCCCTCATATCTGATATAAAAAATAAGGAAATTTTAATACGTAACTTTTTGTATATTGTTATTTACAGCAGACGAAAAGCTCTAATGTATCAAAGGTACATCTAACAAGCTCGAATGTCTTGGCTTCATTTTAGCAATAATTAACAAGATCGTCAAGACAAATTTTCTTAACCTCTTTCCGCTCCACAGCCAATCAGCAACGAGAGGAGTAAGGACAAAAATTTCCAATGACAAGAAGAGGATAAATGGCCAATTGAAGCAGCTATTTATACTGTTGACATATAATAGTGAACTCGCTGTCTTGAGGTGGACACCCCTAAACAATCCGGATTCAAGGCTAGAGGCAGAAATCTTGCATCCGCTGATACTGAGGCAGGCTAGTAGAAGGAAGATACTCAGTAAATAAATTCTCATCGAAATAGGGAAAACAGTTTAGTCTTGTTGTGGGTAAAAAAAACTCTGGAAGAACTCAACCAACTAATTCACGACATGCTGCATCTTGTCACAGACAAAGTAAACATTATGGTGGCAAACCTCTTATAATGATGTCATTCTACAACTTTAATAAAAATTGGACCTACTCATCCAAATATGCAAAAAAAAATCTACATTGAACGCACTAAACAGGGGAAACCAAAGCAAAGAAAATAGCAGTGGACTTTCTCTGAAAAAAAAATCAGCTATCACGGAGAGGGAAGACAAAACTTGTGAATCAAAATAATTTACAAAACAAAGCCCTCCTTTAAAACCACCACTTCTTTTTTTTTTTTTTTTTTTTTTTTTTTTTTTTTTTTTTTTTTTTTTTAGGAAAATCAGAATTTGTAAAACAAACGAAATTCAACTTTCAAAACACGTAATACCTTATTGACTCCCCTTGAGAACTGAAATGTTAAAAGCAAAAAATAGAACTTAAAATTCCCTTGTAAACAATATAAACAAAATGTTCTAATCTGACCTAGTTGGTTATTCTGACTCCCGCAATATATAGGCCCTGAGCGCCCTGAAATATGAAACAAAGACTGCCCACCAATATACATCTAATCCAACCAATATAATGTGTATACATCCAGGAAGAAATATATATTAAAAACAACAGATAGGGTTAAAATTGATCCGAAAAGTCCTACCGCTTAGGCAGTACACTGCCCATATTGATAAAAACAAATACTACTTGCTATACTTACCACAAAAGAGTAACAATACTCCAAGCAAAAATAATAGCTATTATAAAAAATCAACAAGACTTCTCTATACAGGACTTGGATGACGCTCGCAAGCCTTGTTAGATGAAAAAGCACGCTGCTGTTGCTTACGCTGCTGCTTACTACACGAGCTCAAAGATAATAAGTGCGTAGAAAATCAACAAGACACCGATAAGTAAAAAAAGAAAGAAACCAATTATTTTAAAAATTGAAAAACCAAATAGAAAGCAAACTCAATAACTTTAACAATTCCAACTTTTATTGACAATGTACTTCCTTCAGAATTAATAAAAAAACGTTCTCAAATATATTCGATTTCTATTTCGAATTTATTTTATTTTATCATTTTAATAAAAAAAAATATTTGTGTTCTCCCGGAGCGGCACGGGACAAGTAAGAAATTTCACGGCATATTTGTGCGCCAGTGCACATCCTTTGAGAATCACTGTTACGATAAATCTAGTAGGCAGGCACCGCACAGGGTTTCTCGGCGATCCAATTGTAACTGCATGCAGACGTAATGCAGAATTATTCTTGAGTGGTACTAAAATGGAAGGAAAAGAGTATATAGATATACATTTCTTTACAGATGACAAATATAAACGCCATACATAAAAACGCACTAAATGAAAACAATTTCTTAAAATATTTTTCTAATTTTCGATTTTTTTGCATGAGATCAGCGCCAAATTAATTACTATGACAGACAATTAAAATTTACTAACCCATATTGCGTAGCGCATTACAAGTAGTGGTTTTAGTTATAAATTTAGTACCGAACACCTTCAAAAAATCTAAGTAGAAAAATATATTTTTCTCTTTACTTCTCAGTGTGTTTTTATGTCGGTTTAGCTTGTCTTTTCAAAGAATTTTTGACGTTTTAGTGCGATTATATTCTCAAACCCCAAGGGGGGAATTGCCTCCTTGCCCCTCTAAATGACGTATCTGATATAAATTATACACATGGAACACGAACATCAATTAATTTAAAAATCTGATCGAAATTAATTTGGTGTGCTCATATTACACACCTCGTAGAAAAAATATTCTGACCGGTTTTTGTGTTAATGTGAGTAATTTTATCCTCTTTCCTATATCTCGTATTACCCTTCTTCCACACTCGTTTAAGTATTTCATCGTGATGTGACCTCTCCTTGTTAGGAAATACAACTACTTTCAATTCTAGAGACCAAAGTTCTGTTATGTGTTACAGCATATTCCATACACAACGTTTCGTAGATTTTCCCCTCTTAACTCTTGCTTCACAACAAACGGTTTATTTTATGCTTGACTGCCCATTTTTGGGATTATTATGATATACACTCTTTTTTCCACATCTCATATTATCATTTCTAATAATTCACTTAATACTTACGCCAGTCACTCTAACATTTAAAATAAGAGCAGAATACATATTTGTTCTCTGTTACATACTTCTGCTTACCATGCACAACTAAATTATAACTTAAGTTCATTTTTATTAACTATATTGTTATCACTTTATCTCTGCCAAACGTTTGCAATTATTACCCAGACAGCCGGCGTACTGTATTAGCAAACGTTGTCGTCCATGAAGAGATACGGATAAAAGAGATACTTTTATCTTTTAGGCTGACACAGTTACATATCTAGTTTTATTTATTTTCTTAAATTAGCGCATGGGGAACTCTAATCTGCATGTATAATTTCAAAACCCATTAAAATGACGATAGAGATACTTACAGATATTCTGCAAATACACAAGTTAGCCAGTGTGTTGGGGCAACTTAAGACAGTAGCTGAATTGATGTATTGAACAATACATTTTCGTTCATTATAGCAAGTTAAGGCAACCTGGAGAAACTTAATACACAGTAGATTTTATTTTGAAACATATATATTGTTCATATAACGTTAATTAAGAAACTGGAAAGAACCTCGGGATGTGTGTAAGCCATAGTGCTGTTGCCACACATTTAATTAATTTAGTGTTACCTTGACAAAGAACCTTCACATAGAAAGTTATCGAGTAATAGGAAAGAATTGCCTGCCTCATGAAGTCTTCGACGGGAAAATTTGCGCCACAATAAAGTCGAGAGATACCTTAGTTTTATCGTCGATGGAAGGCAGCACATGACTCTTGGGAGAGATTCTCTTTTTCATACTTCCCAGTTAGGCTACAGAAATACGTTCTGCTTTTATTCTTTGTGTTAAACTTACAGGTAGATTTGAAGACGAAAATCTCGTTTTCTATGAGTTCATTCAGGGTAAAGGAGTGTATTTCTTCTTGTTCATTGAAAGGGAGTGAGATCCTTGAAACCAGATCGTCATCATTTGTGCTTGTTTCTAGGGAGATATGAAAATCACACTCAGAATCAGGTTGAAGTGAGTAGGAGTCTGCATATGAACATAAATCATCATCGTAAACGTGATACTTGAACTCGTAACGTTTCTCAGTATTAGGATTCTTCCTACGGAAAGGATGTTTAGATGTCTTATTTTACCCCCTTTCTTTTGTCGTAAGTTACTGTATTTCAAGCCACTTTCAGAATATGTAATTTTCTGTAGGAAGCAAATGGCTACACTGCTACAATGGTTGATCAGTTACGTTACCAACCAAGGGGGGTACACTATGGGTAACATTATAATAATGGCACATACGTGCCAAGAACATCATTAGCAGAGAGCCTGCGAAAATCCACTTAGTAATAGGCTTTTTTTTCATACCAAGCTTAACTAATCTAGTAGCAGATGAGTGGAAATTTCTTAACGTCTTTGTGGATGCTTTGCAATAGTACACTACATTGACAGGAAGCCTTGATGACCAATATTGTAGTCGCTATACAACTTTAAAACTTACTTTCGATTTTATCTCAAGTTTCATCGGTGTCTCAATTAATTCCATTTGAAGGTACTAATTATATTAAGTAGGTTAAAAGCCTCCAAACTATGTTTATTTGTCAAACTTTTTCTGATCAGAAAGTAAATATTTGAACATAAATATTGTGTAAAAAATAGTGTTTACAAAAAACGGTTCCTCACTCGTGAGATTTTAACGCCATACAGCATACGAGAAAAATAGCTGCTAAATCCAATAAATAACTCGAAAATTTAAGTTTTTTTGAAAACGCCATATTTTAATGTTGTTGTTGCTTGGAAACCAGAGACCTACTTCAGCAGGCAAACTTCACACATAAATTCCTGACACAATGACAGGAAAAAATGTTTATTTGTTATTTCTCGAATTTCGCTTTCATTTTCGGGAGACAGAGGATCAAATTTGTAGTTCCAAACTATATTCTGGCTCACACACAGAAGCAGAATTCGACCGGCAAACTTTCAAAACAAAAATAAAATGTGTCTATGTCATTTCTTGAATTCCACTCGATTTTTAAAACACAGGGATTTTAATTAAAGCCCAATAATATTCAAATAATGCAAAAAGAAATATACATAAAAGTCAAAACTACTTTTCGGGAGTTCATTTGTATCAATTGGGCAGGTATTAGAAGCTACAATATGCCAATGGGTTGTACGTTTTGTCAACCTGGTATAAATTAAAGAATAAAATCAAGTAGCACTTAAGTCGTTTATTGACTATCTAATATTTTCTAGTGATGATAAATATTATATATGAAGTACAGAACGCAGTTTTGCAAACTGTGAATATCATACCAGGTTAAATACTGAACGTTTGATTATTTCACCTCTTTTATTATTCACGACTTGCGACATTGTTTCCGTGCTGCGTAGTAGGGAAAGCCAGTCTTCGTCCAGCTTTTGTGAATTGCGAGCGTGGTCAAAATATGGCTGTCTCCGAGCAGGCCTTCACTTCTGCGACTCTGTAAGCGGTGCACTTCAGCCTTCGTTTGCTAATACCCAGCATAAACTATTAAGATATTGCTGCAATCTGCCACATGAATATTCACGAATAGAAGTGACTGTCTTTGAATACAATCAAGGAGTAGTTCATATCACCATTTGAGAAATATTACCTAAAAATAGTCTACACCTAAAAATAGTCTACAATATGTGATAGGCTATTTCGAACTAGATAGGCCCATATATAAGCTAGAAAACCAATACAGCTTAGGAAAAGAAGTAAGGTTCTACACAGATTCTATTTTTTCTTCAGTTAGTGACAATAAAACTACTTTTACATGTCTTTACTTTCAGAGTGAAAGAACAGTGAAAGTTTCGTTTTTAACTTTTACATTATTTTAGACATCACCGGACCTGAAACGGCTGACGGGTCAAGTTTTAGATCGGGTTGCCGGCTCTAAGCTTGAGACCTAGCTTGATCCCGTGACCCGACGGCAGGGCAGTTTGATTCTTTCTTTATTATAGACTATTCTCTTTGAACAGTATTTCTTTCAGGGATTGACCTAAACAGGGGATTTGCCCGCAGAGCTAAAAAAATTTTAAGGTCAGAAAGTTTCTAATACTCTAGTAATAACATATGTAAATAGCCCCACATCCCCGCAAAAAATATCCTCAGGGCTATGTAAATAACTGCCGACTGAAGTAGATGAGTGACCTGAGGCGTTAGTAAGTATTCGATCATCGGGTTGCAGGATCACAAAGTTAATCAAGTAATTTAGGTCAAGACTGGGTCACCGTGACAGTCAGTTCACTCGGGTCAAGACCGGGTCATAACGAGTCACCGGTCGAATCGATTCAATTATGTCCGGGTCAGACCGTGCCACGTTTGGTGACTCAGTTTCAAGTCTGGAACACAGCCGGTGTCTCTCGTGTTAGTAGAAAACTAAGATAATAATGTGTTCTGACATTAATTCGAAGTTTGCCCCGATATTTGTGTGGGTTTCTCGACGAATCCTACGAGCACAAGGAACATTCGAAATAGCTTTGCACTCCTCAACTTGACCTGTAGTTTGCGGGCATAGCCATTAGACAGTTGGACGCTTACTCTTCCAACACATTGCACAAATATAGAAGATTGTATTAGAACACACAAACTTTTTTTTCGTTGTTGAGATTGAAAATATAATCAATTTGCAAGAACTAGTATGTCTCACCAAAAAGACTCAGACTTTTTTATTCAATACACAGGCTAAACGGTTGAAGCCAGAAAAACGAAATTTGGTATGAAGGTACATCATCACTAGCAGATTAAGCAAATATTACAAAATTTTGAAAACGTCGTCATCTTGTATCCAAAATGGTCGCAAAACACTTTGTTATATAAAATACAAAGCGTTAACAGCTGGAAATAGAAAAACGAAATTTGGTATGTCGGTACATCATCACTAGTAGGTTATGAAAGATATTAAAAAATGTTTCCAAAGACGTCATCTTGGATTCAAAATGTCGAACCACAAAAATTTATTATCCACGCCGTTTGAGCTAGAGATACGAAATTTGACATAAAGATGTATTATCAAGAGTAAATTAAGAAACGTTTACAAAATGTTAAAAAATCGCCATCTTAGATAAAAAATGGCAAATGTTGCCAAAAAAAATTTTAAAACAAAATTTAACTGAATAAAGAATCGTGAAATCTAGTGAAAAATAAAAAGACAATAACAGTTATGTAGCTGCAATTGAAGATTGACCCGCTACAACGTGAATGAGAGTGAGTTAATGTCAAAGTTCTCCGTAAATTTAGATGAGTTAATTATTAAGGTCACAGGTGAGAGACTAAAATTTAGTGATGTGTAGTGATGTGAGTTCCATCAGTGGCCAACGTGTACGTGCTACTGGGGTTATGTTGAGTGTAATACAACCTGATTTATGAGCGTGAAACTAATCAGCGCACATACGACCGTTAGAGTTTCTCCGCTCACCTCTAAAATACACTTTTTGAGAAGCAAGGTAGCTTTAAAGTACCATTAATATCTTCTCTCCCTAACAAAACTTGTTGCACAACAGTAAAAGTAGATTTCCATTCTTTGTGTAGGCAAACAGTCTGCAATATCCCGCAAAATTCTTTAAAACGATAATACGAGGTTTTTTAAGTTTCCTCGAATTTAGATTGTGATTTAACATAGAATTTTAAACTAAAGTTTAAATCAATGTAGTCAACTGAAATATTATTTACACTTCACGTTAATTTCTCCACTAATCAGAATTGTGCTACTTTTCTTGTTGAACCTTACAAGTTAAAACATAATACATTATCAACTTACTTCAAATTAAAATTTGATAATCCCAGTATTGTTAGTTATATAGAGAGATAGTAGGATTTCGTGACTCGCGAATTCTCGAAAATTTTTAACAGTTCAGAAATCGCATGGAGTAGATAGATGGTTGTTAGCACTTTGTAAAAATGTCATTTTTAATTCACGAAACACTCGCAAAATTTGGGTATTGTACTTCTATCCACGAATTCTGAGCACTACTCACAAACTTATATCATTTTTATTAATTCATTCACGAGAATAATGTCCATCAAACGGAAACCTATCATCGGTTTCAAAAACCTATCATCGGATTGTCGTAGCACAGCAAATGTTAGAATGCAGTACACTTTATCCGCCATTCATGGTAACAATGTTGCGAACATGGAGTACCATCTAACGGGAAGATACAAACTACATTATCAGAGGCCATTCATTGTGTGTGTTTGATGGTATTCGCGGTAAAAAATGTTTTGGAAACAAGTCGAAAACGTGAGATACCACTCCACATTAAATCGAAATTTTACCATATATTCACAATTTTTTAAGATTTTACTCACGAAATTTAAACTTTATTCACGAAATTCAACTGTCTCTTGTTATAGATATTAAAGATATTATTATTTCGCCTTTGTACATTAATAAGGCACTATGTCACTTTAATATCTTCACAGTCTTCTTCGAATAAGAGAAGTCATATGTGAAAAATATTATGACTCCAGACATTAGGTTTATATGTTATTAGGTTAGCTTTCTATGAAGCCAAAAGTAACGATTTGTTCTAGTAATATTGCGACAAACTTTACAGACAAAATGAATAGTCATTTTTTTAAATTTCTAACACTTACATGCTTGGCAATAAACTATAGTTTTGTAGGAAGTAACCAATCTCGCGTGACAGTAATGTTGTAAAAATTTGTATGAAAAGCAGAAATTACATAGCGTTTAATATTATTATTATTTTACTATTTCATGACTTTTTGTATGGGTCTAAATTTATCACTTATCGAATAGTGCTGTCTTTTGGTTTGCACTCTTTTCACGGCAGGGGTCAGCGAGATTGTAACCAGTATTTTACTCTAGACATAGTAGCTGAACCGGAATGTAAATGTTAGCCTTTGGTTTTACCTCTGAGGACTTCACGGTATATAACTCTTTGAATTCACAATCATCTCAGCTGCTAATACAACAATGATGCCATTAAAATCATGATATTTTAAAACCGTTCCAATAAAACGTTGCTTAACAGGCCTCCCTGTAGGAATTCCGCCAGGATTTTCAGTTTGGGGGTGTGAAGTCAAAATTGGGAGGGTGTAGCACGGTTTCTATCGATTTTTGACCGCAAAAATGTTGATGTTTCGGGATGTTCTAAAGGATTTGGGGGGTGACACCCCCACAGGGAGGTCTGGCGGAATCACTGATTCCTTCTTACTTATATTGTTTCACTGCAACGACTCTCCTCTGTGAAGGGACAAAGTGTTATTCTGTCCTTTAATTGTAAGTTGCATATCACTACAGGCAATCGTCCAGAACATCATCGAGTATGACAAAAACTGAAATGGAGAATCTTCTAAATTTATGCTGTCAAGCGTTTTTAGAAGCTACATGGATGAGAGTAGCAGCAGACCGACATATGTGAAAAGAAAAGGGGGAGGCCTTCATCCAGCAGTAGATAGGAAATGGCTGAATATGATGATGATTTCTCGAAGACGTTTGTGACAAATGACACACAGAAATGACACAAACATTTCATAGTTTGATATTAAGATAATTGAATAGCTACCTTTCATCTCCTTTCATCTTTAATTTTCTTCACCACGATACTGTGTGGATATAGAATTTATGTTCCTTCGTACAACACAACTCTTGGATAAGGGCAGAACCGATTCGTTCTGAGATCCTTCTATTTATTGTTCTTGCTGTGTAGCCTCCAATGTAAAATGGTCACTGAACTGGATTCGGAGTTTGTTAAATAAGACCGCGTAATATCTTAAATCACTCAAATAATGGTTATTTTTCATAACTTCTTACTCCCCAATTTCAGTAGTGAAATTGAATACAAAAAGTACAACAATCGAGATTACTGTCTTCACTTCTAACAATGAAAAGATATTCGCTATCCATGCAACCGTAAGACGAAACACATCATGATGGTCCATAGGCGTAAGTTATGATACATTTGTACTCAATTTTTAAATATTTTAGAACTTAGTTTAAGAATCTATTTATAGAATTATATAACGAAGTACTAAATATTACAGGAATATTTAATAGAGAACCTTTTACCATAAACCACTGATTAAAGAACTCTTGCGTATCCTGAGTCTTATCACGTGTAAATAGGTTAGAGAGGGAGTTGTGAAGTTTAGAGATGATGAAACACGATATTTTCTACCTCTATCTACAAAAGCTAAAAGTTATACTGTAGTTGCTAACTAGAAGCAAAAATTTAAGGATACATGAAGTCAGTTAATTTCAGTGATTCCGCCAGACCCCCCCCCCCAAATTCTCAACAACACCTCCCTAACTTTAAAACGTGTAGGTTAAAATCGATAGAAACTGTGTAAAACTCCACTTACATCCTCAATTTGGACTTTACACCCCTACAAACTGAAAATCCTGGTGGAATCGCTGGTTGATTCTACTTGGCTAAGACATGATCCTGCTAATTATATTAGCAAATACCGGCATCAGCATCATTATGATCATCGTCAATTTTTGGTCGTTGCATATGTACTTCCATTCATCTTGTTTCTGTACTTATACATTTAAAAACCTGAAAATTTTATTAATCACAATCCTCTCAATATCATACATACTTCGTTTGGTCACAGCCATTTTGCCCAGAGTTGTGAACAATATAAACTGAGCAACCAACGTCAATTAAGTTCCCTAATTCAGTTCTTCCGTGAAAGAAAGAAAAACCTTTCCACCAGGTTTTCTGAAAAGTCATTCATAATTTACTTTTGCACTATCACCATTAAAAGAAACACATTTGAAATTAGTTTGAATTTTTTAGACAAATCAATTTGTTAATAATATCTTCCATTGCTGCTATTATATTAATAAAGGAATTAATATTTACACAAGTGATGGAATTGTTAACTGCTTTCTTATGTTTCCAGTACTCATATGACGATACAAATTAAAATGCCTTTGTTGCCTACGTGTATTTAGCAGTCGCATATCTCACACTTGGCATCGTATTCCGTTTTTTCCTTTGAAAAACAGAGATACTTAGATTTCACACACGTCTCATTGATTTTACACTTGCATTTCTCTGACTTTGACATGTTAAAAAAAATATATATTAAACTTTCACTGATATCTTGAAATGCCTTTGTCCAGAAGAATTGAAAGCTTGATCACAGCATCCGAATACAAGTAGTGAATTCTAAATCGATTTGCATAGGTAATTTAAGACCAGAGGCGCCCACGCCATATAGGAAGGTCATGCAATTGCATGACCTGATTTGGGGTGGGTGGGTCTGTAGAGGGGTGGGTCAGGTTGCAGGAGGAGAAGAGAAGAATAGAGAAGAGAAGAGGAAAGAAAATATATATGTACTCTACCAAATGGGAAGTGTACTGACTTTACGTATAAGCAAAGGATGTTCTACCTTTCAACTTCTTTGACTCGCAGTGCACTCCTGAATTGATATTGGAGAATTCAAAATGCATTGGTCGAAGATTGTAGGATGCCAGTACTTGCGAAACATTGAAGACTTGATACTTGAGAGTAACTGGTTCTGTAATCTTGCAGATTATATGCAACGTTACACACTGATTTCAAAAATGAAGGTGCAAGGTATATTCAGGAGGAAAATGTTATCTGGGCAACATCTTTCTTTCACATCGCAGTCACTGCAGAATGCAGCAACAAAGCTACGATTCTACTCAGAGTAGTAAAAGTGAAGTATCAAAGAGCATGGGAAGAACATGGTTCTCAAAGGGATCAGCTGAAAAAGAAAGCATTAAATATGCCTGTGTGTCATATTAAGAAAATTAGTTTAAACACTGAGATTTTTAAACATTTGGAAACAGGGATTTATTTTTAATGAGATAATTTCTCATGTTGCCCCTAGAACTTATCTGAAGTAAGGAAAACGTGAAAAATCTGTAAGAAAATAACATTAACACATAGGCAATTACTCTTTTGAGCCCAATTTATGCTTTTACAAATCGCAAAACAACGCGAGCATCGCCAATTTGAATAATTCAATTAATTTAGGCATATAACGCGAAATTTCCCATTAAGTTAAAAAGTTTTTCGTCGGACTAAACAACTCAAGCATATGAGCACTTTTATGAATGTGTTTTTCGTCACGCAATTTACAATGGCAAAAATATTCATTTCATAAATCGACGTAAACAAATGGGTCAAGTTGCAACTTTTGCAAACATGTGATATTTCTGCCGTCAGTTTTATTGATATCAATTCTGCCAACAACTCTTTGAGCAGGTTGAAAGGTGGTGTTTGTTCATATAAGGTTGAAATGATCTTCTTCCTCATTTTGTAGACAAAGATGAAGAAACTTTTTCTTCTATTTATCAGTAGCATCCGATTCCTGTGCAGTAAAATTCAATATTAATAAAATTTGTTTCAAGACTAAAGATCTCCGATTTTCTTAAGAGAAATGTTTGCAATCTTAGGTTAATCTAAAATATAAGAAGAAAGATTAGTGTTAGATAAGAGAAGGCAAACAAATCCAGATTTGTATTCCTGCATTTAAAAATCTGGAATCTCCAATTTTTTACAATGTATTCCAAACTATTCCAGTTTTTAAAATCAGGAAATATTCACATCTGAAACTCAAATATAAAAAAGAAAAAATGGAATTTCGCCGTCCCTAGTTTAAATAATTGTAGATAGATAGGGAAAACATCTTAGATATTTAAGTGTCTTACTAATAAATGCCTGCTTTAGGGATTCCTTTTGCATTACACATTTCAATCCATTGTCTACTCTTGTCTACTGTTTGTTTTTGTACCTTTCTGATAACGAATCCCAAATTATTTTCTTTTTTCCTAATCTCATCTATGAAGCTTCCAGTATCAAAATATTTCATCTTTTCGGCAAAATGAGAGGCAGAAATATATTTCTGTTCGACAGAAACCTCCACGAAACTGCACAAAAGATCAACAAAGTGGAAGGTAGAAATGTCTTACGTTTTGAAATATAATGTTGACCAACTTTTACAGATGATATTATGTAGGTCATGACGGCATGGCTTTCAGAATGTCACTGGCCGAAAGTTGGGCGATAATGCATAAAATGATTGATTATTTTAGGATCATTTACGGAATGACTCTTGTGGTCATTTTTAATCGCGCGACGGAAATAACATTTTCGTGAAAGTGGTCTTAGGCTTGCATTTGTTATATTTCTTTTTAAAAAAAGTTTAAATTAGCCTGAAATTTTCAGTATATGCTTTAAAAAAATATTGTTAACATTTGGCGAAATTTGCGTTATTTATCAATTTGAAAGACCATAAATTCTTCCCAAAAGACCGTTAATTTTTTTCTTTAATTATATTATTCTTTCCGATGTTATCTGGACTGCGAATTTTTTCTGTCTCTACCATCAGTTTGAAGACATTATAATGTATTGCCTAGTAAATTTTTATTCACACTAGTGACTCTGAGATCTTAGAGAAACTAGTACAGTAACTAAACCAAAAACTGGAAGTAGCGGTTATTATTATTGTTATATGTTTTTTTACTGAATCAAATCGATACGTTCGAAAGAACGTTTTATATGGAGGTTCTGTCTGTCTCGTCTTTCAACTCTTAAATAACTGGACGGATTTCAATCCAATTGTATATGTATGTGATCTACACAAAAAGTTACCCATAAAATTTGAGAGTGAAATATCTTGGACACTTTGTACCCGTATTTTACTGAAGGCTTCAAATAATTTATTCCAATCATCTCTTACACCACTGACTGGACAGATGTCATATTGTATCTACAGAAAATCTTATCGTAAAATTTGGAGCGTGTGAAACATCTAGGGAAAAAAATGCCAATTCTTATTGAAGGCTCACATACATCTCCCTCATCCTTCCGTTAATTGACACACTGGATATACTATATTGTAAGATCTGTTTTATTTGCCATGTTTCAATATTCTAATCGAGTAGCCTACATAGCAGAAAGATAGAAAAAGGTAGTATATGTATGAATTACTCATTTAAACAAGTATAAGTTTTCTTCAGTGAAATCGTTTTGTTTGCTCGTTAGATTTATAATGGGTTACTCAAACACAAGT
>JAGDQP010010736.1:25661-54938 GCA_022664845.1 Lepisma saccharinum
TTCGTCGGATCCTCTGTGAATGCTATGGATCTTTTTGGTAATTTAGAGAAGTTATTTGCATTTATAAACAACAGCAATAGACGCGTTCATTTGTTCGAGGAAAAACAAAAGAAGCATTACCCTAACCAAAGAATTAGAAGGTTAAAATGAGTTAATACCACAAGATGGATGTCCCATTCATACACTCTGGAAACTGTATTGAAACATTTGAGGCCTTGTTGGAAGCCATAGAGGAAATTCGACACATTGAAGGACCTTCTGATAAGCAAGCTGGCGCCCAGGCAGGATGGTTTATTGCATATTTTACTTCGGGGAGATATGTGTTAACTACGACAACTTTTGTTAGGATTTTTAAAATCACTGACCCTTTCACAAAGATGTTCCAAAGTCCGGACTTAGATTTGTTATTTGCATGCAATGTCTATGCTTGAAACGAACCTGACAAGTAACAAGATCTCCGAAATAACTTTAATAGTATCGTCTCAGACGGGGAGAATTTCATGAAGGGCACTGAAATTGAATTTCAGCCTGTGTCACACTCGCTTGAGAGAACATAAGATGCGTGGCGAAATAGCCGATGACGAGCCAATTATGGACCCCAAAGATTCATTCAAGGTGGAAACTTTCTATGCCAACATTGATATGGCCATTACACAAATGAAGGAGCGCTTTGTAGAAGAAGATAATGATACTACTTTAATGCTTCTAAGAGATTTGTCTTTGCTCTCACTGAAACATCCGCAAGAAAGGTTTACCTGAAGATGCATTCACTTCGTTTAGCTCAATTTTTGGGAAATACGTGAACGTTGACGAAGACAGAAAGGAATACATTGCCTTTCCTTCTTGTTTCGAAGAACTTGGAAAAACAGTTGACCTACCTAGGCATCTTCACAGCGAAAATAAATAGATTGTATATTCGGACATAGATAGCGAAAAAGACCCGAATTCTTCTGATGATGGTGTGTCGGATGATAACGAGGATCTGGGAATATCTAAACCTTCCAATGTTGGCAGTCTTCCAGAAATTTTCAAAATATTTTGCAAGTCTAAACTGAAAACTGTTTTTCCAAATCTTTATTCTCTTCTGAAGATTGCTGTCACGTTGCCTGTAACGAGTGTTACCACTGAGAGGTCATTTTCTAAATTAAAACGAGTCAAAACTGATTTGAGATCTACAATGGGTGGAGACCGACTAGAGGGTTTGATTACAATTCCTAGTGAATGGGACATCTCAATTGATTACGAAAAAGTGATAGATATATTTGCTTCATATAGTTCAGTGCTTACTGAAAATCGTATGCTTTAGTGCCACTGATATGTTAAATGTGTCTTGTGAATTGTATAATTATTTCTGTATGCAAAATGGCCGAAAGCTTACAAGCTATAAAAGATGTGGTTTAGAAAATAAACGTCATTGACGATGTACTGTTCTCTGACTGGTGAATATTAACGGGGTGAATATTAACGTGTTCATCTATCGACGCTAATTTTGAAATCAGTTTGATTGCGATTGATATACGTGGAATATGTATTAAAATGTACGCCAACACTAATAGTTCGATACATTTTCTTTGAAGTTAATGTTAAGTTATTCTTCATATAATTAGAAGAATGTTAAGTGAGCTTTCAGTTAGATATATTATCTAAAATGAAGCATTTATTTGTGAGTTAAAAGTAGATAACATAGCTCTTTTATTAACCAATGATCGGAACATAACATACTGAGGAAGTGTCGTTTTTATCAATTTCAGTGATACAGTTAAAGCTTTAAAGCATTACCTTATCTATGTCTGTTGTGTAAACAAATATTATTTCATACGACTGATTTTTACTTATTTTGTATTTTTGCAAAGATAATTTTGTTAAGAAAGATATTTTTTGACACATTGAGATTTCGGTTAAAACAGTTCCCTAAATATTTGTTTTTCTCTCGCGAAAAGTCACATAAGGGCGTTGCGGTCGGTTGATCACGGTAAAGAGGAAGATAAGTAAGATAGATGCAAAAAAGAATAGCAGCGAGAAGACAGCGAAGTCTACGGCGGTCAAGATGACCATCATCACCGAGAATCTCGCAAATCCGTATGCGCTAGATAAGATCTTGTTTTCAAAGTTACAAGGGAACAGTGCTTAACACGATATGAAAATGGCTTCATTGACCTCACTATCAAGTTTACCGAGTGAAGCCACGCAGTAGAACTTGATTAAGTCTGCCAAGGTCGAACTGAAAAATATAGGAGTGGTGGAGCCTCATACAAGAAATTAAAAAACAAAGCTGTAGCTTGAGGTGTAAGCACGAAAAGAAAAGAGGCTAAAGAACTAAAAATATTGAAGAGCAACAGCTCAGAATTGAGAACGCCAAGCGTATAAAAAACTATGAAAATCCTTTACCCCTCATTAGACCGCTTAGCAGTTCAGAAGAGGACATTGAGAGTTTAATAGAGAAAACTGCAACATTATGGTCAACTTAGTATCGAGTAGAACACTTAAACCCAACGAAAACCAAAGCCACGTAGAAAATGTTTCGAATTGGATATCAAAAGGAGTACTATTCCTACAAGATTGATTCCATTAATGGAACAATCACACAGCCAAAGATTGGACAGAAAAAACGCGTTCTAATTTCTTATTTTACCTGCAACAGCAACCTTACAGAAAATAGCTGGTGCTATTGCCATATATATTATCAGGTTTATGAAGTGTTATGATCGTTGAGTTTCTGGTAATACTGTTCTTGTGTAAAAATAGGTTAGTCGTTTGTTTTAGCATACGTTGCTATAAACAACTGTTATATAGATTCAAGATCCTGATTGGTTGTAATTCTCTTATTATATCTTGTCAGAGTTCCAAGTATATGGACGTATCTTAAATATGTCCTCGAGGCTAGGTTCGGTTCTACACATTATCGTAGGATATACGTAAGTCGAAAATGGAAGCAAGAATTACATTTAGATATGTATCGACTTATGCGAATCACTATTGTCAATAAAGATAAAGGCAGCTCTAGAAATATTGTTTGCTTTTAGTAGATTGTTTATTCATTGGCCATGACTTCTACAAGATGCCTTACACATGTTCGAGTATTCTTATTAATTACGTAGATACGTTTTATAAATATAAAATGCATAGCAGCTGGCTAGAATTTGGCTACTCATGATAAGACAGAATACACTGCCGAACCTGAAGAACACATTGAAAGTCAGCACAGAAAAACTTATCAAGCTCTGATGCGCTTCAAAACATGAGCAGAAAGCTGTCTTGTGTATATGGTTGAACCAAAGTACCTCAGCAAGAATAAATGTTCATAGTATAGAGTATGCAACACAGTGGTGTCAGCATCGAATATATTAAAATGATGCTTTGTGCATCAGCGGTAACCCATTACATCCTACTCCGGATTCTGATTCTAGTTCTGGTCCCCCTACGGCGATATAATTTAGTCGTAACCAAAACACGTTTTCTAAATGAAGCGGTGATGTTATATCTCAACTTTCCTAATTTTTAAATTGCAAACAAAGAAGAAGAATCATAGCAAAGGAAAAATAGATGTACAATATACAGGGTGGTAACGTTACGGACCGACAAACTTTGGGAGGTGATAGTACAGTGAAAAACAAAGAAAAAAGCCGAGGCAACGGCGGGGAAATTCCGAGGCGTTACGGAGCTACAGCCTGCCGAAAGCGTGGGGAAATGTACTTCATAGCGGATTATTGCGAAGACGAGAAATCGGACATTTAGCGGTTGAGAGTAAATTAGAGGAAGTCATACCCGGGCTATTCAAAAATGCATATTGGAAAATGTTACAAGCAGGGCGCAAGGGATTCCCCAAAGGAAGTAGGGGATTCCCAGAAAGTCTTCCAAGTAAAGATGGGTCGAAAGGACCACAAATGGGATGAGTTGCCAACAGGTAACATTAATTCATTGCCGGCACATCGATATCTCAACGAGAATTAATGTTATGGCCATTTTTATAAAATAATGCGTGGTTGCATATCAGACACGGGTGGTAATTAAAGACAGCCAGCGAGCGTTTGGCTTAATTATTAGCAATGAGAGAGACTAGGAGTATCCAGTCGGATGGTGTTGAATACGCATCTCAACAGCTGCAGTGTAGTAAAAAAGACATCCTCGTTGGTCGAGTGGTTAGTGCTATCAGAAGTCCGTGATGTCACAGCAGTCTTGCATTGAAGCCCGCCTGGAAAAGAATCAGGTGTATGATTAAAGCGTAACAGCATGCAAAGGATGGACGGAGGGTATTTGTTAATGAAGAGGCATGTTCGGCTGGTTAGTAGAAAGAACACAATGTAATACAGCAGCCAAAGAAGGATGACATGGAAGAGAGAAAACAAACACGCGTGTGTACGAGACATCAGGTGTCAACCGATGCAAGGCAAAAAAGTAGCAAGTTTTTCATACGATGCCACAAGCTTAAATAGTTCAATCTGTCTATTCTACACAAGAAAACAAAATGCGTTCAAGAGAATGATAAATCCGAGCTGAATCGGAACGTACGATCATGTACCTATTGCAATGCAAAATTTACCAATAGTAGAATACTCGAAAAAAGGTATTTGTACATTGTAGCAACTCTGATTTGGAACTCGACTATGGGACTTTGGATGTTTTGCGTGCTAGTTTGTACGAATGCTGTATTGTGTATGAGTATTGACGCTCGTTAGCCTGTGTCACCCACCAGTGGTATTTTGGTCAAGAGGGCAGATTCGACTGCGATTGCAACTCTGTCCGTTGCACGAGTGTGAACGGAGAGGGTCAGATTATAGTTGAAAATGCAGAATTTGTCATTAGGACGTTATTTGTATGTGATGGAGTGTCAATGCCAATTCATCGTCTCGTCACCTAGCCCGTAATTAAAGACTGTGGTCGCTACCCTTCTGTCCCCTGATAATGTATTAGATTGATTTATGTATCGTAGTTTATGTACTAGAATTGCCTATACCCATCCACATTTCTGTGTAGGTCCTGAAATCCGCTCCAACGCGAAGTAGACCAAATCCTATTCACTCCTTTAGTCTCGTGCTTGATTGAATTGTTATACGAGTTATAAACGAGCTGATGCGCATGTAAGGACGGGACCTACAACATGTGGTCAAGTTGGCTCCGAACGACTGCTTTCAGGAGACCCGGACGGAAGTTGAACTCGTGACCGGGACAAGAAGCACGCACACTAACCTCTCGGTCAGTCCGAGTTATTGTGATCGTTAATACATTCCAACACCCCTAACTTCTTTTTGTATGATATTGCCAAATGTATTTTAAACAACATACTGAGCTACACATTGTTACATACACTCACTACATTCTCCCATTGCTGCGGATGGCAATGGTCACAACTCCAGCTACAAAGTTACTCCTGGACGTTTACGACACAGCTAGAATTCTCTATGCCCGTTAACACATTTTTTCTTGTGTAGAATAGACAGATTGAACTATTTAAGCTTGTGACATCGTATGGAAAACTTGCTACTTCTTGCCTTGCATCGGTTGATACCTAATGTCTCGTACAAACGCGTGTTTGTTTTCTCTCTTCCATGTCATCCTTCTTTGGCTGCTGTATTACATTGCGTTCTTTCTACTAACCAGCCAAACATGCCTCTTCCTTAACTAATACTCTCCGTCCATCCTTTGCATGCTGTTACGCTTTAATCATACACCTGATTCTTTCCCAGGCGGGCTTCAATGCAAGACTTCTGTGACATCACGGACTTCTGATAGCACTAACCACTCGACCAACGAGGATGTCTTTTTTACTACACTGCAGCTGTTGAGATGCGTATTCAACACCATCCGACTGGATACTCCTAGTCTCTCTCATTGCTAATAATTAAGCCAAACGCTCGCTGGCTGTCTTTAATTACCACCCGTGTCTGATATGCAACCACTCATTATTTTATAAAAATGGTCATAACATTAATTCTCGTTGAGATATCGATGTGCCGGCAATGAATTAATGTTACCTGTTGGCAACTCATCCCATTTGTGGTCCTTTCTACCCATCTTTACTTGGAAGACTTTCTGGGAATCCCCTACTTCCTTTGGGGAATCCCTTGCGCCCTGCTTGTAACATTTTCCAATATGCATTTTTGAATAGCCCGGGTATGACTTCCTCTAATTTACTCTCAACCGCTAAATGTCCGATTTCTCGTCTTCGCAATAATCCGCTATGAAGTACATTTCACCACGCTTTCGGAAGCTGTAGCTCCGTAACGCCTCGGAATCCCCCCCCCGTTGCCTCGGCTTTTTTTCTTTATTTTTCACTGTACTATCACCTCCCGAAGTTTGTCGGTCCGTAACCTTACCACCCTGTATATGTCTTTTCGCCACCTACAACGACAATAAATGCATGTTTGTTGCTCTCGTAAAAATGCCCTTTTAAGATCTGGAATGGCGTGGAAAGTTTCGTTTCGCTTCAATTACCTCAATTTATACGAAATATTTGGTCATTGATGAAGGCTGAAAGGAATATAACTTTTTCAGATTTGTCTTGAGCACTATCCCATAAGTAACAAACATATCAACTAGGTTTTCGTAGTCAATGAAGATGTCCCATTTGCTAGCGATGACAAACTAACCCTCTAATCGCTCACCCTTCATCGTATATGTCAAATCTATTTCAGATTATGAAATTACCTCTCAGTGGACACACTCGTTACTGGCAATATTAATCCTCAGAACATAATACAGGTTCGGAAAAACAGTTTTAAGTTTTAGCTTGCCACGTATTTTGACAATTCTTGAACAGGCTTCCAACGCTGGAAGATTTAGATTTCCTCAAATAGTCGACAGGAGGAGACCATCAACATGAGAGTTACACTCTTTTCGATGTCCACTTCCAAATCTACATTCAAGTTTTTTTTCGCTGTGAAGATAGGTCAACCATTTTTCTGAACTGTTGAAAACCGGAAGAAAAAGCGTTGATCTACCTAGCCAACCTTCACAGATAAAAAAAAGTCGATTGTAGATTTGGACATGGATGGAGACGAGTCGTCTAATTCTCATGATGATGTCCCATCATATAGCATTTGGGGAAATATAAACATTTCAGTGTTGGCAGCCTTTCCAAGAGTTGCCAAATTATTTTGCAAGTTAAAACTGAAAACTGTTTTCCTAAACCTGAATTATCTTCTGAAGTTTTCTGTCGCTTGCCAATAACGAATATATCCATTGAGCACTTTGTAAGTTGAAACTGATTTGATATCTACAATGGGAATAGGAGGGACCAAATAGACGGTTTGCCAATAATTGCCAGCGAATAGGGACATCTCTATTGATTATGAAAAAAGTGGTTGATATGTTCGCTCCTTAAAGGATATTGATTGCGACAAAACTGATTATTTAGTGACACTGATAGGTAAAATGCTGCAAATGTTGAGTACTCCTAAAATTCACATTTGCTACATATCTAACTGGTCGACGTGGTGTGTCACACAGCGCCAATTCAGTCTGGTGTCCACTCACATTTTTATTTTCCTTTTACTAACAAAAATGTTAGTGTTACGAACTATGATGTGCGCTTAGACGCGGCGAATGTACCAATCAGTGTACCTCTAGATATACTAGGTTTTTTTTGTTTTGTTTTTTTTATGCTGTGAATAAATTTTGTGATCCTCGAAAATAAATACGTTTCCTTTAAAGAATACCTATGAAATGCAGCATTTGAAAATACACTGTCTTTTCTTGGGGTGGGTCAACCTAAAGGGGGTGGGTCCTGCTGAGGTAAGGCTTGCATGACCTCTTTCGAAATGAATGGGCGCCACTGTTTAAGACGTTGATACTATTTTTTTACGTGATGCGTGTTGTATCTTTTTTTATTAAAGTCGATAGTAACAAGACCATAATAGAAGCCTTGTCTTTCGAGTATCTTTGTATTTTTATAGCTTTTCTCATTAGTAATTTCTATATGTTGCTCGTTTTCTTCATCTTCGTCTTTCACTTCCAAGTATCAATTATCTTCTTCAATAATTGCATGTACTTCATTTTTCTTTCTCTTTTATATGCATTGTGCATGTTTGTGTTCACACTATTTAACTGAGTAACTCCTCATTTTCTATGCTACTCCTAATTTCTACCCTTTTGCTTGTCTCTAGCCTTCATCCATACGTGTTTACTAATCTATGTTGGCAATGATAGTACGGGAATATGGGAATTGTCACTTAATTGAAAACTTTTTATTTGGTTCTTATTCAATTCTTAATTGAATACATTTCTTACGTTTTTACTTCTTCGACGCTTAACGGGAGAGAGCATCATTTCAAATTACGCATTATTTATAAACATAAACATGTTAAATGCTTTTCCAAAGAAAAAATATTATTTTACAGTTTTAAATTAATTAAATCCTCAATGATTTCTAAATACTTAATCGTAATGCGATGGTTGTGTAGAAGTATTTTTATTGCAGTAGCAATGTGACTGCTGATTAGAAGAATATAGGACGCCATCCGAATGGCGGCCGACACTACTTATTAAAAACAACGTGTTACGGTGGGTACTTTTCTAAAAAAAAAAAAAAAAAAAAAAAAACTTCCCCATACGAATAGTTGACTTGGGCAAAGATTGGTTATGGAGTAGGAAACCCTACCCATTAGTAGATCAGACGTAGTGAAGGACGTAAGCGAGCAAGTCGTGTGTAAAGATTGTTCCTTAATATATACATTAGCAATCGAAAATACTCACTGAGAGTATAGTGGTTGATGCTGGAAACTAAGAAAATGTCTAGGAAATATTCTGTGATGTAATGGTGTTCGATTTGTTCGGAAGAATATAGGCTATTTGGCCGATGTGTTGTGAAGCAGAGCTGCAGGAAAGAATTTAAGGTGACGGGAACCTCACTGCGTGCTTATTACAGAGTGAAGTTTGTGGTAGTTATGTGAACATAACAGGTATTCCTATCATTAATGTCTTTGGCAGCAACTCAGGGACAACCTTTGGTAAGTAAACTATTACACTACATTTTCTAGAAATAACGGTACTGGAAGAGACTCTCATGTCAGTGAAAGTTTACATTCATCAATCCACTTACGCTGAATGCTATTATTACGCTTGATATAAAAGCCCATCCTTATAATTTGCATTTTATTAATTTGTAAAGCTCGTGAAGTCAATTTTCGTATTGAATTGAAGAAAAGCATTGTTTAAAAAACATTGTTGTTTCGTTGATAAAGGTTGCTGAGTCGAGAGCGGCGGGACAAACAATAGGTGTAACGTCACAAGTGCTATTGTTGTCGTGAAGAGAACAACTACGTATTGTTTACGAGACTGTATTTAGGCTTTATCAGACCTTTCCAAAAGAAAGTAAGCGAATAAAAAAAGGAAGAAAAGAAAGTTGTATGTGTCTATACTCGGCGCAATCTTAACCTGATAGCCGCATCACAAGCGCAGAAGTACATATTGGCTCGGGAATCTTTTACATGGGTATGACGTAAGCGTGTGTGTGTGTTGTGTTGTTTGCATCGTCTGCCTAGTTGGTTGTTTTGACTGCCGCTGCTCGGGGCCACAGCTGATAGGCGCGCAGCGGTAATTTCCCGTCCATTTCCTGTTGGTAACGCAAAATATGTTTCTTGGATAGATATTTATTTTTAATTGTTCATGAAGACACCACAACGGGAATAAATGTATTGGGAATTTGCACGTGATTTATCTGCAATCCTCACAATTAAAACTCGAGAGCATGAACACCATTTTACTTACACATTTCGATTGATTAGGGTAAGGATGGGATAATAATATTTGAAATATAATACGAATATAGCAATACTGTAAAAATTAATCAGTAAATGAAGTTATCTTCAAACCTTACAAAAACAGTACATCTTGTGTAAGCTATAATGAGTATTATATGTCTACCAGGAAAGATCAATCAAAAACAAGGCACACGAGCAGCCACCCTTCCACACAATAAATTAAAAATACGATTTTTTTTACAACGCACCGCAACTCTCAATCTTGGCGGTGAGTGAAGCAGCAGCGACCCGGCAAAACCAGCTACGTTACGTTGTTAAAAATCTTTCCGGGCATATTAATTTCACTATTGCAGCAGATAAAATGTCAAACAACTGACGATTTACTGGAGTTCTTGAATTCCATCCATATCATCGGAATCGTAGTCACTGCCTGTTTGGATGACCACAGGTTCTATATCATTCGTCAGTCCATCCATTCTCCACAGTTTTTCCTCTTCTGCGATGGCATGCGACACACAAAATTTCCATCTTTTTGCTGTTATCTTACGAAGTCCCTGTCTCAGTAACTTTTCAACATCCGGCATTTTGAACGTGCTATTTTTAGCGGCTACTCTTTTCACTTCGCTCCGGACATTCTCGATAGGGTTTAACTCGCATTGCCTTGGTGGCAACCGTAGAATTTTGTGTCCCGCCTCAAAAGCCATTTTATCCACTTTGTATTGTATATACTTGTTTTACTTGCTTCACGATGTCCAGCAGATCTCATTTCAGCATTTGCGGAGTATATGTTAGGAGTTGCCTTTCTTCCTCAGAATTCGTCTCTGCTTTCTTGACATCCAACCATTGTTTAATTTCCTCTTTTCTGATTTTGAATTTGGTACCTTTTCAACGAAAACAGTGTGATATGGTGCGTTATCCATCACAATTACACTATTTGGCCGTAGTTTTGGAAGATCAGATGCAAACCAAGCCTCGAACCTACTACTTCCATTTCTTGATGATAATCCCGATGCCTCTTTTTTGCTCTAAATATCAATTCTGCATCAATCACAAATCCCTCTTCACTACCAATGTGCTCAACAATCAACCTTCCTCCTTTTCAGGACGGTGGTTTAAATCCAGTGGTTAATCCTTCAAGAAACGCCTGTTTACTTCTTGTTATAGTGGTGTCTGTCCATACATAATATACTGTATGCCCCTCGTTCACCCAAGTTTCATCCAAATAATAAATATGTATACCCTCCTCCCTGTATCGCCTAATTTCGCAAAGATATCTATGTCGCCAATTGATTATGTCTTCCCTATCGATCATGGATGATGAATGTTTTATACGATCATATTTAAAACCAATTTCCTTCATTACGTTTCGGGTTATAGTATTACTTACAATAAGAAGCTGCTCATCTTCAGCAATAGCACGAACAACTTTTTCTACTGTTGGCACTTCGTTCCTTCTATAAAAATCATGATTTTTTTTTCGCACACTATCCTTCCCAAAACTATCTAATTTTCTGCACTTACATTCCCCACAATCACTTCGATTTGGCCGCTTTTTGCCCGGAGTTGTAAACTCTCCTGCACTGTTGAATTCACGTTTCACGCGAAATATTGCTGCCGCACTAACACCAGTGAAGTACGCTGTCATGTCAACAATTTCTTCAACGGTTTTATCTGCATATTTTTCTCTTAGTCGAGCGTACACATTGATGACAATTTGCTTTGCTTGACTTTGAAGAGGTTTTCCTTTCTCCTGTTTGCGATAATACCGAGAATGTGATAACTCGGATTCATTCATATTTTGACCCACGTACTCACTCACAACTGCACGCGAGCAGACGATATTTGGTAGGGCAGTGTTATCATCTGCATAAAAGTTGCAGAAGTTACACGGGAGTCTGGTTCTTTCTTTGGTTTCATTTACCAGCGGGCAGAGAAGCTTCTTACGGGGCCGCTATTCTTAATATGCCATTTTCTATCCACTGTGGATGATTTCCAATATTATCAACGTACAGCGTATGCGGAATGCTATCGTCAAGATCTTCAAACCTGCTCCATTCAAAACCTGCATATACCGGAATTCTGCAATACGTGTGCAATCTGCAAGGTGTTCCCCAAAGGAAGAGTGTATCTATCACAGCCTGATTTCTATCATATCTTAATATGATGTGAACCGATGAAAATACTGAAACGCAAATTATCTATTCCTTAAGTATAATTCTCCTATTGTCATATGCGAAAGAAAACATTTCCACCATTTAGGACAATTCAAGAAGCAAAAAAATAAAAAATGTGTTAATTTGAATTTAGTTTTAAGGCCTTTAGGCAACTTTGGCTCAGGTCGAAAAATGTGTAAATATTCTTACTGATTTGTTGTCATATGCGCACTTTCGACAATTTATGGAGCTTGCAGGGAGGGGGCAGATATACCCAGCAAGGGGCGTCCCTTCCCTCTTCTGGCGCTCTCACCAGAGCTGAAACGGGTCACCGTGTCTGCTTGGAAACCGGTTTGACCCAATTTCGAGCCGGAGGGCAAATCATAGTTTTTATTTCCTTCTTCATTATACATCGTTGCATTTGATCAGTGTTTCTTTCAGGGGTGGCCGAGATTGCGAATGTTCGCTCAGAGCACGAAAAATAAGAAGACGAAAAGTTCAAAACAACATATGGAAATAATCTCATATTCCCGAAAAAAAGAAAAAAAAAATATCGCTGTAGGTGTGAAAATAATCCCCCCAACCCCGCTCGGAAAGGTTATTCTGAAACAATTTTGTGTTTGAAGTATTAAATAGTACAAGAGCATTAAAATATTTTAAAACTCTTAAAACCAAAGTTCCCGTACATAAGCTCACTTCTCAAGGAACCTCACAAATCGTTTGATTCAAACCACAGTAACAACCTCAGGTCACTGGGTCGGTCAAGATTCGATCATTGAGTCGCCAAGGTTTATTTGAGTCAAAATCGGGTTCCGAGAATTTCGGGTCAAGTTTCGGTCTGAGTCACAAAAATTGGCCCGGTTTGAACTCTGGCTGTAACCAGTGGTGCTTTTAAAATTTAAAAAGAAACTGCCCTTGGGGCGACCACGTTCTGCATTGTATAAAGTTTACAATAGATATACAAAAATATTTAAAACTCTTTAAAAGTGCCCAGGTGCCGCCACTGTCTTTAAAAGTATCCAGGTGCCCAGTTGAAATACACCACTGGCTTTAACTGTTTGATCAATCTTTTTTTTTTTCCTAGTCTTCTTCTGTTTTTGACATAAGATTTTTCAAGTTCATAATCTTGCAACACTTGCAAGAGACTCACATCTTAGCTCCCTGCTGTTCATTCTTTTCTTTCCTTTTCTCTTTGCAATTCCGAAACGTGACGTCACTTTCATTACCCGTTACTAATGAATCTAATATAATTTATTTTAAATATTGTTCCTGTATTGATATTTTTATATACTTGCACTCAATTAGCTGTTTGAGCTGAACTCGTATGTAATGTTTTCAGTGTGTAACGTGAAGAAATATGTAATGTGAGCGTAGTTACCCAAATTGAAGCTGCGTATCTCGGCTGTCAGGATTAGGTCGCTAGGAGTGTAGCCAAGTGGAAGCGAAGTTACTATTTTTAATTTAATGAAACTGATTATTTTTTAATTTAATGAAAAACTATTATACTTATGAAAATATTGCTCATAAATTAAATTGTAGCCAAAGAAATTATATTTCATTTAGAAAAAGAATTATCGAAATTAGGTGATTTAGAACCGAGATATGTTGATTTTAATATATAGCGTCGTCTGTCATTTTGAATGGCCGCCATCTTGGATAACTACATATTTGGATTATCCATCACGTATTTACGTGTTCTCAACATGCCAGTGTGCAAGTGCTGAAAGTTTGATCTGGTCCTCCCATTTTATACCAATAACTTGTCTGTCACAAGGAGCATAAGGAATATTGCATCGGATTGCAAGCAGATATCAGATCAGTCTGAGGAAGTAGGAATCACATGACAGATTGCTTCTTATTGACTATGTAAAGGGGCAACATGATGATGAGAATGATTATAATCATTGAAGTTAAATAAAGATGATGATAATAATTGTGATTGGATAATTATAACAATAAATTGAAATTTATATTATGTACACTGCAATTATTTGATGTGAGATAAAGAAACAATTTTATCACAATTAAACAATAGGAACTAAATCAATGCATGGCCCTAAACTCTTGTGAGGAATTCGAGCGGAATAACAAAGCTCAGAGAATGCAACATAAGAATGATTATAAGATAAAATTAATTGTATGGGCAGTAACAGCACTATGGCTTATACCCTTCCCGATACGGGGGAAACCCCTTACCTTCGTCACGTCAATCTATAGCTGTTAAGTACGTTAAAATAAATAGTTATAGATAAAAGCTGAAGATGTAAAGCGTCTTCAGTAAAATAAAATAAAAATAAAGTAAAATATTAAAAATAACAGTTGTAGCATGTTTATCCTGGTGCCACCAGTCGCCAGAGCCTCGTTAGCCTGCGGTCAATGCAGTTTCCAGAGCGCACTACGAGGAAGTGAGGTTGGCATTTGAGTGCTCTTATTCGAACACCCCTTACACCCTAAGAATGATTATACTTCTAATAAGATATGTCAGCATGCTTACTTGAAATTTAGGTGGATTAAATTGTGTAATTAATTAATCGTATTTTCATATTTGTACTATTATAAATAATTAAAGAATATTATGAACGAAATAGGTGGGAAGGTGCTAAAACAGTTGTATTAAAGGTTTTATTATTGATTATGGTGTTATAAAAATGGGTCAATTAAAGGTATTATGCTGAGTTCGTAAAGTAAGTTATGCGTAAGTGTTACACTCAACGCAAAACAACACATTAAAATAAATTTGTGGCAATATATGTAATGAAAGGAATTCCAGAGGATTTAATAAATATTTACCCTTTAACCTTGAGTATTCTTCAGATTTACATAAACTGTAGATTTCTTCCTTACAAGAATGCCGCCAGTCGTGATGTTAATCATAATGCAGACAAATGAAAAATATTTTAATGGGGTAATTTGTTAGACTACACAGAAACACAATGTTTGCACCTTATGTCATTGTCTCTCTGTCAAAGGAATCTTGACGAAACTTCAATACTATGTTGCTCTAGCTGGTGGGATAAGATGAGGTTCACAACTTGGGGTGTTTAAGCTAATATACCATTTATTTTATTACTGCTGTTCAAATACAAAATTTTATAGATACAGCACAAGGATCAACCTTTCCAATAGCGTAGTAAATATTTAGTTCTGAATTTAAAGATCGTCTTCCTTAAGTGTATTATTTTCCCCTATGCTACACCTCAAAACGTATGTTTTGTTGTCTGAAAAACTGTAGAACTTATTTCATAAGTTTAGACGGATGTATATAAAATTTGACAAAAATTGAAAACCGTTGAGTGGCGATTCATTCCAGTTTAATATAATTACTTCATTGTTAACATAATTTATATTGATTGTGAATGTCTTCATGTTCATATTATTAAAAGTTAGTACATATTAAATAATATTTATATTGAACAGCAGCTTACAGAAAAATTTGACTGTTTTATTTTTACGTGTGTGTAACCGTAATATACTAAAAGCAAGAGCTATGGAAGCCAAGACATGAAAGAAGCAGAAATCAAAAAACAAAATTAAAGTCGCTGGAGCAAAGTCAAATTAGACGCGTGGACATCAAGTTACGTCATGTCATATAATCACTTCACTTGTTTACAATAATATCATTCTTCATTTTCTTAATCCTTAAATGATAGGATAACTATTTTCCCTCCCATTACTAGGCTGGGTGAATTTTCACCAATGAAATACATCTTCCTTTATTTTGGAAATTATGTTTCTTCATTTTTATTTAAAAAAAATATGAAGTAGCTAAAGTCAAGCTTCTTTTTAAAAATGAACTATCTAAAAAACACTTTGTAATATTGTGTTTTCATTGGTTACACTGGTATGGAACCATTTTGCTTCGAGGAAATTAAGCATACATAATATGACTTGAGTGAAGTTATGAACGAAAAGCACTCCCGTTGTCGCCAGTCACCCGCCATCTTAGAGAAATGATGAACTTTAGAAAAAGTCACAATAAGCCACAAATGGCACGTCCGAGCACTGGGACAGGAAGGGAGAACCTGCAAGAAGCAAAGATGACCGTGAGCGCCTGCCGCAAGTCTTGTCCTATTGTCGAAGGATTTTCCACGAAGGTGGTTGCCAGGGAATGGAAGAAGTCATAATCTGTTGGCACCAGGTCGGGGAGTATGATGGATTGCACAGTGCCTTCCAGGAAAGTCGGTGTATGGTATTCCTGGGGACTCGTGTTACACGTGGCCTGGCATTGTTGGCAAGGAGTTGTAAACATTTGCAATACACCAATTCTGGCTCTTTTTATTATAGTGCTTGTTGCACACATTCAAACTATTGAGAGTAAAGGTCCGCAGTAATATTTTTCCATTGTGCTAGCATCTCGTAATGCACCACTTGACGACTAATCCACCAGACACAGAGCATGATCTTACATGGGTGTAGAAGCGGCTTGAGGTGTGATGAACAGGGTCTCGCGGTGACAACTAATATCTGGCACGGTTGAGTCTTATGCAGGACACATTTTTCTCACTCCTGATAACTTGAACGAATATGGGTGTGTTGTGGTTCTGAGAAAACAACGTTAAATAGACTGTCACTAGTTGTTCCTTGCAGGTTTCCGGCAGTGTGTTGGTATTCACATTTTTCACTTCCACGCCTTCCCTATGCGCTGCAGGTGAAGTCCGACTTTCACCAGAAACCTAGAGCCGTTCGGCAAGCTGATTACACGTTTGATTACTGTCCTGTTCTATGGTCGCCATCACAGATTCGTCGTTCAGGGCATGTGGGCGCCCGCTGCAGGGTTTCTCAGATACGGATAAATCTCCAGACCTGAATCTCTGGAACCAATGCCTGCCGGTGGATTCATTCAGAGCGTTATATCCAAAAGCTTGACATATTCGGAGTCTATATTCGGTTGCGGTCAAGCCCACCTTAAAGTAATAAAGGAAAGAAACCCAAACGAGCTGCTTCGACAAATCCATTTGTCTTCGAAATTACTCGAGCTATAATTGTTGTGATTGCGCAAACCACATGTCTTGCTCACGGAGTTCCCTGAAGGAGTCCCAGCCCGAACCAAATGCGAAGACTAGTTTACCTCCGGAGTATTTTACTCCAGAAAAATCCATAGAACCAATATTTTTACCGTTTCTTGACATGATTTATAGGTGAAGAGTTGTCGGCTGTACGGCAACGGTGTAAAGGCAAACACCAAAGATATCGGCGGCTTAAAACTAAAATTCCGGTCACGCGGTTTATAAGTACTCATATCTCACAAACTCTGAATTTTCCAAGATGGGGTTAGTGCCAATCGTCTCTGAAGGTCCGAAAACGTAAAGATACTCGTTCGGAAATTATGATTTGAAGTTGTAGCTTAAAACTTGACATTCACTAATTCTGTGCAACAATAGCATTATACAGTGTTGTGAATTCAACCACTTAAAAATGTACTAATATTGTTCTGTACCCGACTATAATTTGTTGAATATATAGCAACATATCTTACAAACGTGTTAGGCATCTAAACTGAAGTGAGAAAAAAATCCTAATAATTCAAATTGATTTTCTGGAAAGAAAAGAAAAGAAATTGATTTATTTAGAGCCTTTAGAGCCTTTAAAATTAAAAACTTGTTTAGGATTTTTATTAATTAGTCTTTATTTTACGTCATACAGAAAAATATGTCTTACAAAAATATTTCCTTTTTATGAAAAATATTTTTTCTATATTTATATTTTTTTGACAAATCTGATCATTCTGAAGTTATTGCAATAAAACTAAATTTCGGCCGCTAATTTCCAATAGAGAAATTATATTTTCGTCAGGAAGACCTAATAAATAAATGTGTCAAGTCTCTACTTTTTTCCTAATTTGTTATGTCCATTGTTTTTAGATTTTTTCGGGCATAAAATTCATCAAATATTTGCAAGACAATTAAACGTCTCAAAATTACTAATAATAAACATTGCCTTTAGATTTACTGCTGAACAAAGTACCATTATTTAAGCAACATCAGTAAGTTGTCGTTAAGTTTACCTCACGGAAAAGCAAAACAAATTAAGGAATGTTACGTCAGATATTGGACGTAAATTCCAATAATTTTATTTTCTTTATTTTAGTTTGGTGAGTTTTAATGTAATAATAATTTTAAATCTCTCTTTCTCTCCCCCCCCCCCCTCTCTTCTAACTAACTTGTTGCTAAGTTTTGATAAGTGAATAATGGCTCAGAACAATCCCTCCCTTGTTTTAATAGTTGATTTGATATGTTACGTATAACATATACCGGTAATTTAGTGATGTTAGCTACCAGGGAAATGTGCGATAGTAAACAACAATTGGGGGTGGATGAAAACAGATAGCAGCACGAAAAAGTATTAACCAGAAAAGAGCAATATTCTTAACACTAACTCCGGTATCCTCGAAATGGCCATACCCGTAGTCATCAGTTGAAACATGGAAACCCTGAGGGATAATATGTTACCAATAATGCCTCTTTCCTTTTCTGCTTTAAAAATGAACTTTCATTGAAAGAAATGCCATACCTACTTTAAAATGAAAGTAATTTTTAGTTACTTTATCTTCCAAATAGCAACTTTTAATTATCTCACTAAAAAACAATAGCAAATAGCTGAAATAGTGACTAGATGTAAGCTCTGCTATCTTCATTTGCTTTTCTCTTTCTAGAATTTAATACAGGTTGACAATAAAAAGTAAAACAATAAAACATTTTAAAGATATACTTTTCTTAAACAATTCGTACTGAAAAATAAAATATAATTTTGTTTGAGCAAGACTAAAAATAAAAGCATGCGGCGCTCTAATTGAAGAATTTATAAAGTGACTATAATTATGAGAACGCACCCCAATATTTTCTTTTTAGTCATGCATAAATACAATTATTTTTCATTTTTAGTACGAACTGTTTAAGAGAAACATGTTTTCAGAAAGTTTTATCATTTTTTAACCCCAATCCTAAAGTGTTCTGCAACCAGACAAAGCCACATCCTTGCAAGCTAGTATTTATGGGTAATATTTAAGCAAAAATAAAATATACTTTTCAAAAACATAAATATATGAAAGTAACAATAGAATATTATATTGTCACCAGACTTACGTCTCTGTGTAAAATATCATCCTTGTATGGCGTAGAAAAATGAGTTAAATTAATATTTATTATTACAATATTTGAAGACACCACGAATCATTCTGAACTAAGGAAAATAATGTTAAAATCCGGCAACCTTTTGATCTGCGAACTGCTGGATTTCCGAAAATTCCGGTTTATTTTGTATATATATCTATCTATACAGTAGCAAATACATGAACAAATGAGAAGGTATGTCTGTTCGCTGTTGCAAGCAGGATTGCCTGATTAATACGAGTACTATTATACACGGAAATGTATGCTGCATTTTAAAATCCAAGAGTTGTGACACATTATGAGTTATGCTAAAAGCAGCAAAAGTGCTATGGTAATTTATAAAGATCAGCTTTTAATTTCTATTTTTATATATTTTTTTTTTCATTAGTAAAATACATTTTTAACTTAACTAACATTCATTTTAAAGGATGTTTAATTCCAATAAGTAAAAAAGCAAAAATAATGCTATTTTTTTAAAAAAAAAAAGGTTCAACTAATGCATTGCCATCCAACGGTTGAAAAACGAACATAGGCTCAAGATAAGCCCTATTATTCGTAGACGGTATTAAACATTACCAAACATCTGATCCTCGAGTATTGCGCCGACAAAAGAAACGGTGCCTTCAGAAATCAATGGTGCACCAACGCGATAAATTAAAAAATTCGCTCCGATATTCATGCCGAAAAACTAACGAAACAAGAATATTGATTGCCGGATGTTTTATTCTCAACCTGTACCATCTACTATTATCCTGTGTAACGGTTTTAGAATATTCTTCGTTTGTGGCTATTTTTCTTCTTTTCTTTTTTTTAAAAAAAATAGATAGTTCCATCTTAAATTTCTATTTCTGTTTAAAATAAACTTGGAAATGTTTCATTTTTTACCCTGGGGTCCCGGACTTCTTAGGTGGTCCGTTGATAGGATTCAGGGGTTCCATGAGCTTCAGAAAATCAATAATATTTACAATCACTGTGCGTTGTGAAAAGCAAATCAGATTATTTGGAATTATTTCACGAGCGCCATTAATGCGCTCGGAGCACTCGAATTGTAAATTAAATCAATAAATCAAGTACTTACTTCTTTTTATGCTCGTTTGAAAAATAAACTTCTAAATTCACTATTCGGTACTAGTTTCCGGTTTCAACTCTGAGAATCACCTTTAGATGGGACAGCATTTCGCTTTAAATATGTATGTATTGCATAAGAATACTCTTAAAAGAAATTCAGTATTTAATTAAAGAGTATATAGTTGTGAAATATAATAACAACACTTCTGTTTACAGTACTGTCCACATAATCATTATCAGTGGAAGGGGAAGTCCTTCAAGGCATGCTAAGCCCTCTTCATTTATCCCGGTTAACTTTTTCCTTTTTATCTCAAAATGCGATTCATCATCCTAAATGCCATAAAGAAGTTGGATTTGTCTTCTTCCTTTTTCTTTCCTCTCTTTCTCTCAACCATACCTTTAATTCCATCCCTCAATATACAGAATGTTGCAAAATATCACAAAAAAACACCTCACGAGATTCCTGACATGAAAAAGAAAAAGAAAACAGTATTGACCAGTGAGAATGTACAAATGCTTCGTTTCTGCGCTATACGTTGCTAATATTGGGAAAATGAACTTTAGAGCTAGACATTTCCAATACCATTAATAGTAGAACTAAGGCGTCGTGATATTCCCAAAGGCTTCAAACCCGCTCTATCCAAGAATACATATTCCAAAATTGTGTAGCGAAAGTGCAAGAAATTCCCGAAAGAAGTATGGTATTCCAAGACCTTCTCTGGAGGAACTGTGGATCCAAGGTTTTAAAATGGTCTGTGCCTCAAAAACTGAAGAAACACTGTCTTTAAATGATCACTTTGTTTTTCTGTTCTCTTGCTAATATGACATCTGCTAATGGAAACGCATAGGCCCAATGTGATCTGTAAAATGTATCTGCAGGTTTATTGTTGAAGTATTCACTTAATAGTACAATAATAATCAGTATTTTCTGTTTCTGAAACAATAAAAGAATGAGGCGTTGCCATACAACAGTTGACATCGGTTTCTTTATTAATAATCCGTGTTTTGTTCAGGTAAGTCACGACCGGTTTCTTCTACCATTTTGTAGTTGCGTTTGCTTATAAAAATGTTGGTAACATTCATTTGTATGTTTTTTCGTTGTACGAGGTCTTAAGGTTAACAGAAAAGTATTTATTTTAATTTTTGGATTTAACTTAAATTCTTTTAAGATTAGGATTGAAGTATATAACAGGGTGGTAGTAATGTTTAGGAAGGAGGGAACATGATGAACTTCTCTATACGACAAAGCAGTTAGATAGACAAATAGATTTAAGCTGAAAACAGTAGTATCTCAGTTTCTTACTATTCATACCATTCTTACAAGCCAGTTTATTGTTTCCAAAGTTCGAAATTCACAAAAGAATACTCCTAACTGTTCTATACCAGCACAAGTCATAGTGCTATCTGCATTCATACACGCCATAGTTTTTTATTTTGATATTTTATTTCTAAACTACGGTTATGTACAGAAGGTATGTTCTGCTGGCTGTGTTTCGAACCGTTAGCGTCTGTTTCAGAATACAGTTTTCATATATTGGTTATTAAAATAGAAAGTTAAGGATATATTCCATCCCAAAATAGTTTTAAAACAGATATTAGAAAAGCGAAATGCCGGTTTTCAACAAAAGCCGAAATTTGTTATTAAAAATTTAAAAAGAAATGATTTTGCATGACATAAGGCTGCAGATCACCCCCGCCATCTTGGTATGCACTTTCCATTGATTAACATGGGAATTGTTTTACTCGTCTTATAGTTTTCAGGAGTATAGTTTTAACTTCTGTTTTCGCCTAGTTTATCGTCATGTTCTCTTTCACTCATGCTACTTTATAGAAATGCAATATTTTACACAGGAACAGTATAATTTCCCGGTAACATATTGTGATTTATATAGCAAACTATTAATAATACATTATACTTATATATTTGGAGAAACTTCACAAACCAAAACTATACAAGAGTCAAAATAACCACCAAGACAAATTTTGTGAAAGCAGAACTTAAATATTCTACATCCGAGAGGCATAAAATGAGTAAAACAATTCCCGTGTAAATCAACGGAAGGTGCGTACCAATATGGCGGGGGTGATCTACAGCGTTAATCGGTGGCCTCCAAAAACTGAAAACTAAAGTTCGGACTTTATTATGTTAATTCCATTTCCTTAAGAAAAATGATTAGCCTCACAAAACACTATTCTTTTTTCTTCGAAGACATATAAGTGCAGTATTGAGATGATAATGTTTATAAGGGCACGGATGGCGATAGGACAAATTAATTAATCATTGGTATAAAACCTGCTCATACAATCACTCTCTTAGCTCTTGGGGTGCAGTGGCTGTATTTTAGAGTGCTCACCTCTGCTGCTTTGGGTCAATCTCTGCTCATATAACGTTGGCTTTGTGGTGCACTAACACCATGGGCGTGAATTTTCTCGTGGTTCCCCTATTTCCTCACACTGCGTGCCACCAATTCATCCAACATGAGCCATCCGGTCTGAGCCACAGTTGCCTGAAGGCCTTAAAATCAAATTATTGCAAGAAACCAACGAAGAAACTATACGAAATACCAATGCAACAGATATTGCAACAAGAAATGCGAAAGTGGTTAATGGAGCACCAGGAATTGATGGAGTGACATTCGAATCAATAGAAGCAATGGTCCCCCACTCTGTGTGCCTTTTTTTACATCGTATGAAACAGTCTATATTTTCTTGTTGGTGTCTGATACAAAATTGACAGAGAAGCGGTTTAGAGCTGTAATCAATTGTGTTGTATTTTGGCTTTTATTCATCCTTGGCTAAATCCTGTCGGTTTGCAATTTTAACGACTTCAAAGGCAAGTTACCTTTAACATCGATTTAAAAACTCAAAGAATATAAATGTGTTGTTGATTTAGCTTTACGTAATAAGTATTATTTGCAAGTAATGGTCAATTACATTCAATTTGATCACTTTCAGACGAACCTTGAAACAGCCTGAGAGATAACAGAGGAAACAAGAACGTAGGAATCCTCCAGAAATAATACCAGCGCACGTGGGAAAAGGAAATGAGCAAATTCTTTGAAGTAAGTTGCAAAACTTACTCATAGTGTGTAGAAAAACATAAGTTGATTTCTTTTTATTTAAGGTGTATTAGAATGTTTACTTCTGTTTATGTCTTAATAATACTAATTTAGTGGATCACTTATATGAGGAGGACTGAACTAAAAAACAGCAAACCAAATAATTAATTCGCATTTTAACGAAATGAGATAATCAGTTAAATAGCTGAGACTTCGAAATTTTCTTTTATATCGGTTTCATGTGTAGTTGAAGCAACTTTTAAAGTTGGCTTCAAAGAGAGAGAATAGGATTTTAAGATTTTATTTTACGTCTGAACTTAGGAATATTTTGCAGTATTTGTGGTCAAGATATATGGTTATTTATGAAGAGGGTAAAAAATGTGGTTTTAAATGCAATAAGATACTTTTTCCTTGGTGAGTGACGTTCGAATAATATCATATTCCACAAGCAACCTAAAAAACTGTTATGCTCCTAATTCGAGCCAAAAAAGGTTTATTCTTCTAGAACAGGGAAATTCTTTATTTCTTCCTAACCTTAGCTCAGTTCACCTATCACCTGCTTTGAACTTAAGATAGCAAAGGATTTGACCTCTGGTGAACTGAGCTTGAAATCTCCTAGTCTTTTAAAACAATGTTTCTAATCTTCTAATATTCACCCACCAGCAATCTTAAGAGATATAATTCCAAGGACCGGGAATATGCTAATAGTAGTTAGAGGTATTTTAGACGTTCAGGATATGCCAAGCCTATTCAGGGTCTAATTTTTTTGGAAAAGAAATTTAAACTTTAATCTGATGTTTGAGCTGTCGAAATGTATATACAAACATAAGTGTTAAATAATTAAAATTATTAATTTGTCGACGACCGGTACAACAGTTTTCGCGAACCGCTACCTGTCTGCGAACCGGCGGCTGAAACCCGCTACTTTAAACGAACACTTACTTTTCCTATCAGAAAAATATATTCATTGGAAGGTAACAAAAAGGAAAAGAATAAGCATAAGATGAATTGGGATTCCAGCAAGAATGTGTCAATAGATTTTTCTAAAACGTATAGACTGGCATGAGGTTCGTGTACAAAAATTTAAAGCGGAGAGTTTATCTTTTGATTATTATTAACCTAGTCATGGACAGCTTGAAAATCGATGTCGTCAACCTGATGCTTGGTCCATTTCCAAGATGGCAACCAACTCCAATATGGCCGTATTATTTATCTGCCAATTTGCCAGAAATACTTCCGTTGGTTGATTTGAAGCAAAGTTGACTCTGTTCATTGTTTCAAGAGCCCTGCCTAAGGATTCTTGAGTTATTGTATCCACTATGCCCTTCATACATACACTATGCAATGAAAAGTATCCGGACACTCCGCGAAACATGTGTTTATCATAGGGATGACAGAGTACTGTCATCTACCATTTCGAACATATAGTCAGCGATCTCAGTAGTCAGAAGACAGCACGAGACAGTGGAGTGGGACGGCCTGAGGAACTCACGGACTTTGAACGTGGTAAGGTGATTTGGGTGCTACTTATGTAAGTAGTCTGTACACGAGATGTTCATCTCCTGAACGTCCCTAGGTCTACTCTTTTCGATGCTATAGTGAGATGGAAAAGTGAAGGGGCGTGAGCAATCAAACATTGTACAGGATGACCTCCCATGTTGACCTCCAAAAACCGTATTTTTTTAAATAGCTTCACAAAGCATAATCGTCAACCATCCATCACCATTCTCACCAAGGAATTCAAAACTGTGTCATGATCTATTCCAGGAACCATGACTGTTAGGTGCGGAAACTTCATTTTCATAGCAACTGCCCATAAGTAACACATCGCACAGTCAAATGCCAAACGCCGCCTCGCGTGATATAAGGATCGATGTAACATATCGATCGTCAAAACTGGACCATAGATCAGTGGAAAACTCTTTAGTGGAGTAATGAATCACGGTATACAATAAGGTGATCAGACGATAAGGTGTGGATGTGCCGAATGACTGGTGAACAACATATGCCAGTCTGTATAGTGCTGACTTTGAAAGTCGGTCGTGATGGGGTTACAATCTGGTGATGTTTTCCCTGGGGATGACTTGGTCCCCTTGTTGCTTTACGTGACAATGTCGCGGGACAACATTGCGTTGGTATTTTAGAACGTTAGAAAGTACTGCTTCTTCAGTGTATACAGAATACCAAGCTAGTAACTTTTGCGTGAAACACTCCCCTGGTCGTTTCATTCAATTAACGGCTGATCATTATTTTAAACAAACATTCAATCATTGTTCAAAGACAGAAAGAACTTTGATTGGCGTACGTGTCAAGGCACAGGCATCTTACATATTACATTAAAAATAATATGTCCCTGTTACTGGAAGACTTTGGCAATATACACACAGATGTCACCTTGGACACATCGATAAAAGAGAAGAAGTAGGGGAAAATGAAGCGAAAAGGACGGAATAGATGTTAGCAAAATATTGAGTAGTGTGGAGTACCAGGAAATCCCATTTCAGACAACAGAAAGATATGGAGCCCTGTATATTATCATTACATTTGTAGTTGCTAATCCTTAAATAGGTAAGAAAAAGCAAAATGGATTTGTTATTGAACGTTTGAAAATTCACATGAGATCCATTTCCGACTCACCCAGGTGCATGTTGTCAAGTGGAAACTTTTGCAGACGTTAGTATAGTCTCATGAAGAACGTGTGAAGCAATGCAGTGATTCAAAAACTACTTTCAACAGAATAGTAATGTTAGTGCATGATAAATAATATGATCTGAGAAAGCTGTTTTCTTATGCCCTAATATCCATCCACCTTCGTTAGCATATCCGGATGGTTCCTTAAAGAAATGCATACAGTAACCTTTTATGAAAGACCTTGAACACCAGACCCAGTGAATGTTTCTTTCATACCTTCACAGTCCATGAAAACAGTGTTCATCATTGTTGACATAGCTGTAGTCCATAGATGCTGACATACTGCATGTGAAACATTCAGAGAGCTAGTGGAACAGATTTGTGTTTTTCATTATTTGCAGCATTTCACTGCTCTGGCACATTTGAAATTCAAATAATATTTAATAGGTATAATGCAAAGTATGCTTGGGTCCAAAATTGCGTTATGATCTCGCGATACGGGTGTGCTACTGTCGCCAATTCACTTCTTTTCCACCTTCCATAAAATGGATGTACAGAAGATATGGTTTCTGGCTGGAATTGGTAAGTATGATCGTTACATACCAATACATGCCATTGTGTAAGCAGTGGGCGTTAATGTCTGCAAAATACTTCCTGTATTGCACGCTCTTACGGAATGTGACACAGCTAGTAAGGTAGCAGAGTAGTAAGTGCTTTAAATCTTGTGGTGACCAATGACACATCTATTTGGCTTTTAAGAGATATTGGCAGAGAGAAAAGTGCCTGATATATTATTTGGGGTTTAGGAAAAGTGTAAAGTATCTATATCCGCAAGTTCGTCAACTACAGCATTTTTCAACCTTAGACAGGCTCCGCCATACATGAAGCATATATCGATATCGTTCGTGATTAATCTGTGTTTACATTCACCAACATCAGATTCTACGGGTGAATTTACAAGTTCTGGTATGGTTGAAAAGCCTCTCCACATGTGATAATGAATCTTCACTAGTTAATAAGGGCTGCTGAGTTGCAGAGAATGGTATTCTGCAAACTACCCCTATAAATGGACCATTGTTTCTTATTGACCGCTCGAAGGATATATTGTAGAATATTGCAGGGAAAGATGCAATTGCCTGAAGAATAAAGTAACATGCTGCTCCTTCTGAAAGTATAGGACTGAAAATCTCAACAAGATTTCCACAAAGCAAACTACATATTTAGAATTTTATGTGTGATATTTTATTTTCTTAAAATTATTCTATTTTTGGTCTTTAGTGTCAATGCTGCATGTTTCATTATAGCAATGCTGATAAGAAATATTTAGTGTATTTTTATCTTGGCTCATAATTACGTTGCTAAAATCAATATCGATTATATGTTAGTAAGTCAGTGCTATGATAAAACATATGCTGTGTATGTGTGGTCACTTTATGTATAGGTTACGTATATATAATGTATGTATATAATTGACTACTATCTAGTTTTAATCACCTCGTAGCTTGAACTCATTTCATACTCACGAACGATTAAACATGCAGGCTATTTCTTGATGATTATAGTTCAATTTAGATTCAATTCAGTTTATTAAATATGTACGTTAAAATAAGTTGTAACCTCTTATAACGATACTTTATTTAGCCAAGATACTGCACTGCAAAATACAGATGCATGCTGTTGTTGGAAAGGTGTGAATATCTAAAACGGACTGCCTTGCGGAATAACGTCAATGTTATGTGATATGGCTACTAATAACAATAATATTGTGAAGAGAGGATCTCCGCTAAAATTTGTGCACACATCGCATATAGGATCGACAAAATATGCCTAAAGAAGAATTTATGCATTTTGGAATATTGGTAAAACGGCCATAATGAATTTGGCCGCCATCTTGGAAATAGACCACGTGACAGCTTGTCGACATCGATTTTCAAGGCGTCTATAACCAGGTTGATAATAATCAAAAGAGAAATTATCCGCTAAAAATTTGCGTACGGACCTCACCTGGACTAGTATGTAAACACTACAATATGGATTATAAGACCGCTTGGTAGTATTATAAATATTAATAGCGCTGCCAAAATTGATTTATAACAGAACAAATGCATATACAACAGATAGGTATAAGAAATGATTATATCCTTTAACAGACACTCCACACGAATCAAATATATAACTGGTAAGTAGTGTTCAGAAACTGAGGGCACCTTCTTATTTTGAACATATGTGGAAAAGCACTTTTAAACAAAAGTTATCTATCTACTCTTATTTCATTTTTTACTTATTTCATTGTGTTTAAGTTTCAGTAACATTACGTCACCGAAAATGTAAGCTCCGCCATCCATCTGTTAAACAGTGCATAGTCAAGACTTCAAATTGTGAAAAATCTAGTAGAAGACATTAATTCGTGTGAATGTGTGTTTGTGCTGCAGGGGAGAATTTACATGCACTATCATGGCCAATATAGTATTTACATGACTTTATTATACAAGATTTTTCTCTAAGCCTAGAAGTTAGACCACCCTACTTACGTAGAAGGGGTGATGTGTGATTCTGAGAGTGTGTGCGTGAACGAGCAAGGATTGGAATTTTCTTTTCTTTAAGAGAAATCATTATCACACATCCTGGCTTCTGGAAAGATATTTATGGTTTCTTGTAGTATGATGGAAATAATGAAAAAAACGTAACTGAATCATATTTGAAACAGCAAAACAGGGAACATAACGCAATTTTACTTTAGTTGGGCTATTAGCTGAAATTTACTGAAAGATGTAATTTAAAATGTCCAGTAGAAAATATCCTTGCCGAACATGGAGAAAAGAAGATGAACGTTGAAACCTATGGTTACTGGGTAATTATTACTTTCTTAAAGAATCGAATATTCCATAGAACACTAAAGTTATACACGAAAGACAAGACAAAACTTCTGTTTCTATCAATTCCTAAAAATGGGACACGATATATATGTTTATAATTTCTGATATTATGTTGTTTACAAAGATGTTAGTAGCAAAATACAGAAAATATGTTGTTGCGTGCTAAGTTATAGTAAATGTATATATAGTATATAGTTATAGTATATATATATATACAGATGCTTATCAGAATAATGGAAACACCTGTAGTTGGCAACACGTCAGATGTATGGGTTGGCAGTGGTGTCGTGGCGACCGCAGCGCCGGACTGCTGGTGGTGGTGTGTTAGGTCGGTCTCCATACTACGTCAGGCGTCGTGGAACAGGAGTGTGCAGTGGCTGCAGCAGACGGAGGTAGTGTAAAATGGGAGACCTCTCAGAGTTTCAAAGAGGGCAAATTGTTGGTGCGCGGTTATGTGGAGTGAGTGTGACGGCAGTGGCTAGTGTGTTAGGTGTGTCGCCAGGGACAGTGTCGAAGGTGATGACGGCCTACACAACACACGGGAAAACCACATCGGGGAAGCGGAACAGTGGGCGGAAGAAAAGCATCAGTGACAGGGCACGCCGGGTATTAAAGCGCATTGTCACGCGGAACCGTCGTGCCACTGCGGCGCAAGTGACGGAGGAACTCAATCAGCACCTCCC